>BQNB010071372.1:0-32791 GCA_026074375.1 Tanacetum coccineum | reverse complement strand
TGAGTTGGAGAAATCTGAAGGTAATAATGGAGATGGGAAGGATCTTTGAGTGTTGGTCTAATCACCATACAACAAATGTTCATCAGTTCACCATGTCTAACAGACATCAAAAACTGGCTAGTCCAGAAGCAAACGGCTTCTGGTAAAGACTTCTCAAATCCGTTTATGGTTGGAAATTTACCAAAAACTGTATGGTTCTCAACTCACCTTGCTTCACAGTAAATAGTTGGCTAGTTCAGGATCAAACAGTTCCTGGTAAAGACTAATCAAATCTGTTGATAGCTGATAGTTTGCTAAAAACTATATGGTTATCAATGCACCATGTTATGGCAATGAAGCATTGACTAGTCCAAAAGCAAATGGCTTTTGGTAAAGACAAATCAAATCCGTTGATAGTTGATAGTTTACTCAAAACTATAAGGTTATCAATTCACCTTGTTGTTTACAATGAAGAATTGGTTATCCCAGAGCAAACGGCTACTGGTAAAGGAATATCAAATTCGTTAATGGCTGGTAGTTTGCCAAAAACTACAAAGCCAACTTAGTTGGATTTGCTGTGTTGCTGATAAAGAAGGGAAGCTTAAAGAAAATCAAGGTTGCAGAGTTGATACTGATCAAGTTCATCAAAATGGAGATTTGAAGAATAGAAGTGTTTGGATACATCCTCCTGGTCTACAAGATGTTTACACTAAAGAAACATGAAGTTAAACAAGTTCAACAATCATGTTTAGGGGAGGATTGTTAGGAATTATGCATTCCTGACTTAGTACCGTTAGTTATATTTATTAGTACTGTTAGTTGTAATTTGTACTGACAGTACAAATTGTTAGTATTGATTAGATGGTTAGTACTGTTAGTATGAAATAGTTAGTACCGTTTAAGAGATATGCATGAGATATCTTAGGAAAGGATATGCATGATCTTATACGCGTTTTGTAAAGCCTACTAGGGTTTCCTTAGTGTATAAAAGGAACCCTAGGCATAGTTAATATTTGTATAGATCGTACTAGAACGACACAGATCTATTGAGATCAATTAGCAAATAATAGTTTGTATTCTAGTAAGATTTCACAGTTATAATATACAAAGGTATTTGATTAAAAGATCTTTTATGTGTTTTTTAGCATTGTTGATTAGGTTCCGGCATTAAATCAATTAGTGTTTTAATCAGTGTTCAGTATTGTTGCTGGGAATTATCTAAAGTAACAAACCCTTTACAAGATTTGCACATTGCAAATGGGAATGTATATTAGTAGTCAAAGCTCATGTGATTTTACTACCGTCACAATTATTGGTGAATCCGACGAACGAAGAACTATCGAAGAAATTATCCGGAATTACTATGATCGTGAAGATGGTGAAACTACACCGAGATTTGAAGAATAGTTAGCAAAAAAAATCGAAAAAATGAGAAAATACAAAAAGAGAGTGAAAGAAAGTTTGAAGATACTCATTTCGCAAAGAGCATTACCGAAGGAATTACACGAAGGATAAATTATTTGTTGATACGTCTAAAAAATCAACGATGTAGAGTATTGTACAAAGTGGTAAATATCGCCACTTACCTTGTAGAGTATGTAAAGTTTTGGGATGATTGGGAAGTTGATCGTTACGGGAACGCCAACTTAGGTTTTTGTTTTTGATGTATTATCAAGACGTTGTAAATAGTTGTGTCTTAATCATGGTAACAGTTTAGAAAAAGTGTCTAGCAACTTGTATCTTAAGTCTTAATCTATTTGTTTCTTGATTTTTATTAAACAACTATTTACTTCCCTCTCACCTAATGATTAGTCGATGGTTTTACGCGAATGAGGACTTGTTCGCGCGTGCATGTCTATTCTGTTGTTACAGTCATGTATGCATGTCTTAGCTGCCTCGTTGGTTTACGACTTTTGGTGAAAGTTAGAAGGTTCCTACCCTATATCATTCTTCATCCTAACCGTTGGTTAAATTCGAATGAGGATGTGATTAAACACACATGTCTATTATGTAGTTACAGCCATGTATGTATGCTTTAGCTGCCTTGTTGAAGTGGTACTTCTGGTGAAAGATTGTAGATTGATCAACCGTATGCCTTTCCATACAAAAAACCCATATTTACCTTTATAAACTTGTTACTCCTTGGCTTTAGTGGTGGAGATGTGTATCCTTGCCAAGCTTATGATAGAATACTCGTCACGACCGAGCAATTGAGCGAATTAGTTACCTGTTACTACATAGATTAGCTGAGTGATTTGAGTGTTTTTATCTTCCTATTTCATGATGTGTTTGGTTGTGTACTTGTAATAGATCAAATAAGTGCTTTAACAGAAAATATCCTTAGGGATACATTTTTACAAACTTCTAAAGGCTACTTGAGGATAAGTAGGATTCAAGTGGGGGGATATTTGATGACATCAAATAACGTCTATTTTATATAATTATTGTAAAGAATTGTTTCTTAATCGTTTATATTTGAGAATTGCAGTAATTATGGAGTACTTGGTGAAGATTAGCAAAAAGGCGCGCATTCTGGAGCTTAAAAGAAGATATTTTGAAGAATATTGTTCTGACATCTAATACGTCGTATCCATTATGAAGATACGGTGTATCTATGCCTGCACTCACCAAAGACCACGAAGGAAACAAGTTCTATACGCCGTATCCAGAGAAGACCAATATGCCGTATTGGAGATATAGTATGTGAATATTCTGGAAGATATCAAGTGTGGTCCCTACTCCAAGAAACCTCCAATACGCCTTATCCAATACCTTGGATACGCTGTATCGAACCGACTCCATACAATATAAATAGAAAACTCATAAATAATTTTTAAGTGTGCTAAATCATATTCTCGATACCTAAACCTCAAAAGTCGATTTTCAAAGGAGAAAAAGAGCAAAAAAGGTCTTGCAAAGTGATCCAATCCATAGAAGACAATGTGTAATTTCTTATACTTTTGTAATCGTTCAGTTTTTGGTTTCGTTCGTTAACTCGTTTAGTTTACCTTGTCTAAGCCATTACTCTTGTATTAATTATAATGTTTGAAGGCTAATACCTTCAGGTATTAGCCATTATTATGAAGATCTGAATGTTTGGTTTTGTTTATATCTCTATTGCTTAATTTATTATTGTATGCTTGTTTATGTTTATCAATTTATACTTGTTTATGTGCTTTAATATGCGACCTATCATTCAACTGGATCAAGTGATACGGACCAAGTACTCTAGATGACAGGATAGCTCTTCATTTAATAATTTATACATCTAGAATCATAGGATCAAAAATATTGTCATGTTAAATCCGTGCTAAGATACGCTTCTGGCTTAACTAGATATCAGATATTACCTTTGTTTTAGTGAACAAGTTGACTAGCAGGTGAACCTAGACAATTCAACAAATAACGTTCTGATTTCATTGGATAGTTGGATAAGTGGACTACTAGTGTATAAATCACCGTTAAGCAGTAATTGGGTAAAATCTCTATGAGCTAGGGTTTAACAAGATCACCATTGCTTTAATCCCTAAGATAGATTATAATAAGCAAATAAGGATACTTTAAACATATGCTTTAATTGTGACAGGATTAATGTGTCTAGGTCTTAGGATGAAGTCCCGCCTAAGTCTAAGAATGATATGCCACCTTAAGATAAGTAATCATTGCACTGAATAAACAAACAAACTTCTAATCGGATTAATGATGGATAATATAGTTTTCTATCATAAGGCTTGACCGCTCTTTTATCTTCTGTTAATTTGCTTGCGTGGGTTAAAGTGTCTTGAATTAATTGTAGTAACCACCAAACCCGTGCTAGTCTCTGTAACATCCGGGAATTTTCAGAACATATTTTAAATAATAAATAATATTTATTATTACATCTCTCAAGGGAAAGTTGTTTTAACTTATTTGGCTCGAAAACGAAACAGATATATGTTATTTATACGCTGACGTATCAGAAACGAACCACTAAATCACGTTTTCACAGCTCGAACTCTAAAGCAATTTGATGTAAAACGAAATTCCTGACAACTTTTCAGTTTTGCCCGAGACCTGGAAACGAGCTGAAAAGGGCTAAAACAGCACCGCAAACATTATTCGAACAATATACAACGCGGACACACAAAAACAATTAAATTTGTTTTTAATTATCAGTATTTATTTAATAAAAATATTAAATAAATTAGTCATCATTTTAATTAAAAGCGTTGTGGATAACGCGAATACTCGAGTTAAAATCCATTTTTATTCCGGACAATGCGTAACCGGTTCACAAAATGAATAATATATATTTTATTAAATGTTATTAAATATTTATGAAATATTATCAAGTAAATACTCATTTTTATCAGAAAAATGATTTGGAAAACAATGGCACAAGTTTCGTGCGTTGAATCATCCGTTAAGTCGCTCAAATGAGTCCCGAACCGCTTTTATCAAAAAGTATATGAAAAAGTTACACTTTTTACCCTAAACTATTTAATACTTGTCATTTAATTTTAAAGTTTTAATATAAATAAAATTTTTATTATATACACACACACATTTATAAACACTCTCTCCCCTCTCCCCACCCTCCCCCACCGCCGGCCACCCTGCCGCCGCCGGCCACCACGTCGCCGCCGCCGGAAAACTTTTCCGGCGAAGTTTTCCGGTGAGCTTCAAAAAGCTTCCTCGTCACCCGATCTAACCGACCATCTACACCACTCGCGTTTTCCCCCTCCTCTCCGGCTGCTGTCCCACCACAGCCAACACCACCATCACCGCCGTCTCAGCCGTCATCACCATCATCATCAACAACTCGTCATCATCATCGTCATAACAACCCCACGTCACCACCGTTGCAAATGGGTGCGTCGGGTTGGTGGTAACACTCGAAAAGAAAAGAAAAGTGGCGTGTTCGTTGGTTGTTGCTGTCACCGAGACCACCACCATAAGGTGGTGGTTCGGTCAGGTCTGCTGCCGCCACAGCCGCACCATGGCGGTGCCGGCTCGTGGTGGTTTTGAGTTTGGTGTAGATATATCAAAGATTAGGGTGCGTTTGATTATTAAAAACTAGACTAGGGTGCGTTTGGTTGCGGGTTGACAGCCACCTTTAGGGTGCGTTGGGTTGGGTTATAACACAGAAGGGGCGTCGGGTTTGGCTGTCGAAACAGCGGGTTGAGGGCGTGTTGGTTTTTGTATACAACTAGGGGTGTTCGTTGGTGGATGTTGGCAGCCGAAAGGGGGCGGCAGCCGCCACCATGGAGTGTGTTTGACGGGCTGCCGCCGCTATAGGCTGCGTTCGGGTTGGTTTATGACCACGAGGGTGCGTAGTGGTTTGATAGTTGTCACTAGGGTGCGTTGGTTATAATAAAACAGCAGAAGGGGGGGCTGTTTGGTTTGTGTCACGCGAGTAGGGTGCGTTTGGCTGTGACAGCCAACAAAGGGGCGTTTGGTTGTGGGTTTAACAACATAAGGGTTATGTTTGGTTTAAGAGAGAAAGACACAAAGGACGCGTTTGGTCTAGCGAAACAACGAGGGTTCGTTTAGTTTATATAGCAAATCAACAAACAAATAAATATAACGTGAGATTTTATATTATAAAAACCGGACTAAATTGATGGTTTAAATTGGTTAAATAAATATAACGTTTATTATTTGGTTTAGTTTAGATATAATAAAATATATAAATATATTATATCTAAAAACGCCAGTGTTTGAAATATTAACACGTTAACAATTGCAACATATATATTATAACTAGAAAGCGCGGGCATTTAAAATATTGAAAAACGAATGATTTCAATATATATTGATTAAAGGAAAACGTCGAGTTTTGCGAATAAGGAAAACATTATATAACCGAAAATGTCATAACGTTTACGATATGGAAAACCTTAATGATAACCAGAAATGTCATAACGAAATATATATATATTTCAATATTTAGTAACGTTTTGCTAAAACTCATATTGTTTTATAAACGGATAAAAAGGGACCAAGATTATATTTTAAAAAGATACATTAACTTGTATTATACAATAACCCGACCAATGAACAAAAACTATACCTTTACAATGAAATGAACTGTTTTAGGCACGACTCGTCGAGGAAACGAAATATAATTTATAAAATATTATTTTATATTTTATAATGATTATAAACTATTACAAACATCGGTTGTTTAATTGAATTGGTGTCAAACCAATTGGGGCTAATATTTACACCATTGATTTTATATGCACTTGCAATAAATATTATATACTTTTCATTAATCTTAGGATTGTTTTTATTTGTTATATAACTCACGGTATGAGATATATAAGGGTTGTTTTTCATATGTAATATATAAGGAAAATATTACATACATTGCGTTCACTTTTCAATTTATTTATTTAACAACCATCCTAACATTATTACTTAATTTTAAATCTTTTTTCAACGTGAGGTTGATGTAACCAATTCATCGGGAAAACACGAATACAAATTATCCTAGGCTAGTGAGACTTAGCCTAGTTAAGTTAGGGCTGCATCTTCATCGATCGAAGCCGCCTTCGTTTCTTCTGTGTCGTTTTTTGCATAATTATATACAATCTGCCAATCGTTCTTTCATCATCGAGGAGAGTTCATAACCTCGCTTTTCAATATAGGAATGTTTATAAACCCGCGAGGGGGAATACATGCTTGTCTACAAACTCTTTACTTACTGTGTTATCTTATAACAATGTGATTGTTTTTAAATGATATTATGAGTTTCATAGCCTCACATTTTACTCGTTTTGGATAACTGTTATATATATTATTGGGATGAAAATATGCATCGTTTTATAAATGGACACAAGTGGATCAATTTTATATTATGATTACGGGTTGCCTAAGTAGCGATAACCCAAGTTGGGCCCCTTTTAATGAACTGTCAATTGCTAGAGTAGTTGTGATTAATTATGCGAGAGCGACTGTTATTTAATAGATATATTTGGGAAAACGAATCCTCCCGTTCGGGGTGACTAGCTGATCAAAGGGATAACGTACGTTTTTTAGCAATGTCGAATTTGGAGATGTTTTGGGTTAGACATCTAATCGGGGCAGAAATTGCAATATAATATTATTGCAAGAAAGATCGTCGAGCTTCAGTGTCATGAGCTTAGGAAACGTAATCAGGGCTGTCGAGCTTCAGTGTCATGAGCTTAGTGTAAATGTAATCTGGTTTTGTGATAATGCATGTGTTGCATTATCACGGGGAAAATCTTGTGGTCCTATGTTATACGTTTTGGAGACTATTTGGAGATTTAAATGGTCTGGCATGTTTTGCAACTGTTGATTTTAGAAATCATACATATATTTTGAAAGGACATTTATGGAATTAAATGGTCATATATACTTTGGAAACCTTTGGTTTATTATTCCTATATAAACTAACATATGAACTCACCAACTTTGATGTTGACACTTTTAAGCATGTTTTTCTCAGGTGAATTAGATGCTTGGATTATTTGATGTGCATTGGAGTCTTTACATTCAAGTTTTTCATGGTGATGCAATTATGGGACAACTATTATTTTGATTTCAGAAAATCAACGAGATTGTTTTACAAACGACACCTAGAGGTCATTCTCTTGTATCTAGCGCTGTGTATTATGAAGTAGCACCCCAAGTGGATTCCGCTGCGTTGTATGATTTTTGGGGGTGTTACAGTCTCTCAGGCTGAAACCCCCTTTTTACCTGTTAGAATTAGAATTAGAACTAACATAAAATTAGCATAGGTTTGACTTAAATTAGAATTAACTTAGATTAGATAACCAAAATATTAATAAATTAAGAGATTTAACCTCACTTTAAGTGTTCGACACCCTACTTACCATGAATCTACCATCGACCGGGTACACTGCCCGTTAAAGTGTTGTTTTTGGTTAAGTCAGCAAAATATAAATTTAAAACTTGAATCATAAAAATATACACCACATTACGACACATCAAGTTTTTGTTGCCGTTGCCGGAGAGTGAAATTTAATCTTGATTTTTATTTTATGTTTTGGTTATTAGATTAGATCTAACCCTTAGGAATAGTGTAAATTAGATTAGTGTATATTCTTGTATATTATGTATATTTTATATATTTGTTAGTTTAATTGTTTGCTTGTATATATGTGTGTTTAATTTAATTGTTTTCCAAATACACTGTTCTGGTCGATAACTCGATACGGCGTATCCACTTCCATTGAATACGGCATATCCAACTTTCTGTCCAATACAACGTATTCATTCAACTGATTAATACGGCATATCCACTTCTATTGAATACGATGTATCGATCATCTAAAACAAAATTTGAATCTTAGTTTTCATATTTGATTTCCGTGCTAAATTTTTTCTATCTTTCTTTAGAGCAAATCCTGCTGATATTTTTACCTTTATTACAGGAAATACTTATCAGAACTAGTAGACTAAAGAAGATACCATAAGGAGTCATGACAGAACTAATTTCAGAGGAATACGTAGTGAATGCTCAAAATGAATCGAATCTTTCTATCACCAGTAACGATATAAACATTGAACTCAATAATGAACTTTTGGAGGAATTACGAAAGAATGCATATCACGGATGGATTGACGAAGACGTAGTGAACCACATTGCTAAGGTGCTTGAAATGATTGATTTAATCTACATTCCTGGTGTAGATTCCCATCAACTACGAATGAAAGTCTTTCCTCTCTCACTGGCTGATGACGCACGACAATGGTGGATAAACGAGGGGGAAGGAAAAATCATCATTTGGGAAGAACTTGTTGAGAAATTTTTCTGTAAATTTTATCTTGAATCATATGATGGAGAAGAAGAAATGTTAGACGAAGGAGATAATTGGGGGATTGATCCACTTGAATTCATATCGCGAGTAAATTCATCATTTGAAAAACATATGAAAATAGATGGAAGAACTAAAAAAGTATTATTCCATGCTTGGATGAATGAAAGTTGGAATAAAAGACGAATGGAAGACAGGATCTTAAGTAGTAATGATACTACTACTGATTCATTTTTTAGACCTAAAATCAAGTGAAAAGGACGAAACTAAAAAGGATAATGAACTAAGCCAGACAAACCGAAAAAACAGCAATACATCCAATTCTATTGATGAGCAACCTTACAAAAGGATATGCAATCAAAAAATTCTGAAGCTATAAAATATTCACTTGGACCCAATGAAGAATATATTGCTATAAGAAGATTTGAATATGATGCTTGGGAAAGAAACGAAGATAGGATGTCCATAATTTACCAAGAAATTTTTTAGGAGAAGGACAACGGATGGAAGTTGACACGCACCGAGTCAGGAGACAAGTGAAGAGAAACTAAAGAAAAGTCTAACTTAAAGACTTCGCTGTAAACAAAAGTGCTTCCCGGGAGACAACCCGGAATGTTATTTTATTTTTATCGAGTTTGTCTTCCCAGACATCAATACGGCATATCCGCTCCACACCATACGACGTATTGATAGTCTGGACGTTATCAATCTTTACTTTTTATGCATTTTAAAAACATTATTGTCAGTTATGGCAATACGGCATATTCATTCACATGATACAGCGTATTCTCCAGACCGACTCGTATTTAGTTTGTTTAGTTTAGTTTAAATTAACCATAGGTACCAAGATAGGAATGCACATTTTTCTATTTTATACAGGACCTCGTGAAAGAAATATCGACGAATATTGGTGGAGAATTTACAAATATGGAGATCTTGAAGTGTTGGAGTCTTGAAACTTCAAGACGGCTGTTCAACACATGAATTCATGCTCAATAAACCATGGCTTGATCAGGTTAGTCAAACCGTTAGTGTTGACTTAGGTGCCTGTTGCAATGTATGATTTATGTGATTTTATGTGTTTATGTGGGTTTATATGTGTTTTTGAGGTATTGGTAATCAATCTATTGAGTGTGATCATCTCAATGAGATTGGATTGGTGGTAAAATTGGTTAAGTTCATTTCGTTGACTTTTGAGTGACAAGGAAATGATTATTGAGATTCGAGCGTTTTTGTATTAATTGTGTAAGTATTTTTACGTATATGTATTTTTGTGTTAGTAGTCTAAGATAGGTTTAGATTTTTAGTGGTAAGTTAAGAAAATGTAAAATTTCTATTTTAGGAAAGTTAGGTTGAAAATAAAAAGTTAAAAGTTATTTTTAAAAGTCTAGTGGATTTCGTTTAAGCAAAAAGGTATAGTCATATTTTTTAAAGTTTTTATAAATTTTTTAGGAAATACAAGTAATTGTATAATTAATAAATAAAAGAAAAAAAAGAAAAGTGCCTATTCGGCCGAATAGTAGAAAAAAAAAGAAAAGAAAAGAGTTGTATTAGAAATCGAATTCTAAATAGGCTTTATCTAGGATCTCTTAGGAGGCTTATAAATACCAAATAACATCACCTCCCCCTGCATTTTATTCGGCACGATATTTTACAATAGAAGAAGAGAAAATTTTAGGGTTCTTAGTTAAGGTATTTTCTAATCTTTATTTAATTCTAATTATTTAATTTTCAATTCTTGTAATCTAAGATCAGATTCCGAAATGGATTTTGTTTATTTATGAACCCAGTATGTTGCTTCAGGCACTTCATAGATTTGTTTTTTTTTGTCGTTTTAGGCATGTTATAAACTGTTGGGTTTGAGTTTCTTTGATGGCAGATGTGTTATTCCAATCTTACCTTTAAAAATTGTAAATCTGTAAGTAAATGGCTAGATGAATATCCCATTTACACGTATCTCATTTATTTTTGTAGCTATTATGAGAACTTATCCTACCAGATGAAAGATCTCATTGGGATGGTTGTAGGACTTCGTTTCCATTTGGTGCCCAATTTCGGTAGTCACATGTTGAAAGGGGATCGCACAATGCAAACCGCTTGGCCTTTGATACTATGAGTAGTTATTGCAGATTTACTACAACAAAAGAGATTCGTATTTTATAGGTCTACTTTTCTTTTGTCTGCATAATGTATCCAACATGTATATGGAAAACACATGCATGTAGTTTTAGTGGGGTTGCTTTTTCAGCTTTCCTATTCTAAAGCAACTTATTTTTTAGAGCAATCATTGTCAAGATAAGGTAACAACACACAAGAAAATCAAGATCTACTTTGTTTAAAGTAGGATGAATTGGTGTCTTAGTCATATCGGGTATTGGTAGAAATAGTGGGTGTGAGTGACATACCAAGTGATTCGACCACCTTGTCAGACTTTTTTGGCTATGACCTTGGACGCTTATACTGTAACACCCCCAAAATAGGTCACAACGGAAATATGTCTGAGAGCGTTACTTCATAAGTACATTGCACAAGTTACGAGAGAACGACCTCTAAATGAGTTGTTTGAAAAGTAATCTCGTTTATTTAATTGAAATTAAACTTTTTATAGCAATTGTCCCATATTTGCATCACAATGAAAATCTTGAAAGTAATACAACGAGATTTGTTTGTAGAAACCCATGTATGTAATCTTGTATAGTCTAGACTCCAATGCACATCATGTATGTCAAGTATCTAATTCACCTGAGAAAAACATGCTTAAAAGTGTAAACATAATGTTGGTGAGTTCATAGGTTTTTGTAAATGTAAATGTTGGATCAAAGATTTGTAAAGAGTATATGACCATTTCAATCGTTATAATAGTCATCAAAATGCATGCATGAATGTTAAATTAAAGATTTGTATGACTATTGTTTCATATATAATAGTCATAAAAGTTAAGTATAGTTGGAACAAAGCGTTTGTAAAGTATGCATGACCATTGTATCCAATACAATAGTCACCATGTGTGATTTCGATTGCACTGCTAAGTTCATGAAACTGCAATGTAAACTTATATGTATGCCACTTTATTCAAGGCACAATAAGAGTTCATGAGTATGTAGTTGTTGGCCCTGTAGACACCAATCCAGTCGTGCTCCGACATGGTATAACGTTCGTTAGTCCAGTGATAGCTAATCACCCGAACGGGGATTGTCAATCCCGAATAGATCTATTTTATAACATTCGCGCTTACCCTCCGAGTAATTTACAGTCCATGCAACTTAAGCTAATCCGTAATCATAAGAGTAAAGTATAGTTGTTGCGTCTATAAGTAAAAACAAGTATTGTATCTCACCGTGAGATATGAAAATGAGTGTATAACAAAGTTGTAACGAGTTTGCAATGAGTATGTAAACAGTTTTGTCAATGTGTATTTAAACGAGCGTGTAATTAAGTTACAAAATCAAGTATGCAATCAAGTATGTAAAAGAGATTGTAAATGAATATGTAAACAAGTTTTAACGAGCATGTATTCTCCCCCGAGATTTGTAAAGTAATTGTAAAACAAGTGAAAGAGGGTCTATAAACTCACCTCAAGTAGTAACAAGATAATATCAAATAAGTGAAAACGTCAAGCGAATGTCCGAATGCAACCTAAGTAATTATAGGTCGAATGAGTTTAATGTAATTTGAATAACTAATACCATATATAATTCTATATAGCTACATCACCATCTAATTGTATTCGTGGAAAAATATTTAAATCGCATCCGATAAATAATAACCATGTATTTGTACTCGTATAATCGTATAAATAGTTCGATCGCCTTTGTAAAATAATATTTATAAAGTTTAAAACATATATAAATATTATTCAAGTGATTCTAAAATGTTTCGCAATTTTTTTTATTAAAAACGACCCAACACTATTCATGTCAGGAAATTGTACACAAGTATAAAATAGTGCGTATCTTTCTCGTTTTAAGTCCGTTTTGTACGTTCTTTATGTCCACGCTTTCGTATTAAAAAGATATATCAAAATATTACATTTTTATATTTTTAAACCTCTGATGAACAGTGATTTTTACTGTTCATGCACTTTATAAAATTATTTCTATAAATTGAATTATCGTAATCTCGTAAAAGTCATATCTTATTTGTTTTAACTTCAATTTTAGTGATTCTTTCGACCACGCCTTCGTAATTAAAAGCTCTATCTAAGTAAGACATTTTCCAATAATTTTATGTAATGAATATTAATTTGTTTTTATAAAATTATTTTTCTAAAGGTATTTATTATCGTAAACTTGCAAATGGCGTATCTTCTTCGTTATAGCTTGGATTTTCGAGTTCTCTATATGCCTACGATCGTCTAACATGTAGTACTTCAATAAAATATAAAATAAATATGTTATTTTAGAATTAAAAATAGAAGGTTTTGATCATTTGACTAAAGTGTTTATAAAAATTATTTTTATAAGTTTTTAGCTTAGTTAACTTGCTACAAGTCCTCTACAACACTTTATACCACAAGTCTCATATATTTGAAGTCCTTTAGTCCATCATTTGTCCAAGTATAACAAGTCCTTGCGTTTATTTATTTATAACTTCAATAAATAAACTTTTAAACAATTAATGTATATATACTTTTATAAATTAAACCATACTTGTATAATGTATATACTTTCATTCCAATATGTTCTTAACATCAATATAGCATATGAAAAAGTATTTCAAACCATGACCAAGAGTAATAATCCATTTTACATCTTAACATATTTCCTAGATGGTGATTTACTATATAAACATTATATACACATAAATCATAAAGATAAACAGTGTAGGGTTTTTAGATGACCTTAAAATGATGTATGATGAAGAGTAACAAGTTCTAAACCCTAGTTTAGAAACAAAAACCCAATCTTCCAAGATTAGAAATCCCTAATTTCCCAAGCAACCCTAATCTTGAACTTTCTTGATTAAACCCTTATAAATGCTAAACCAAACCTTCAATACACCCTAGAATATCTTAGGTATGATAAAACTAAGTTGTCTTATATTTACATCACAATAAAAATCTTGAAAGTAATACAATGAGATTTGTTTGTAGAAACCCATGTATGTAATTGATGTGTCGTTGTGTAGTGTATATTTTTATGATTCATGTTTTAAATTTATATTTTGCCAACTAAACCAAAAACAACACTTTAACGGGCAGTGTACCCAGTCAGATAAAGTTTTGTGGTAAGTAGGGTGTCGATCACTAAGAGTGGAAGTTAACTATTAATTCTACTAGTATTTTATCTGTCTACTTTTGATACTAATCTAACCTAATTCTTCTAATTAAACCTAAACTAACGCAAAGGGGGGTTTTTAGCCTGAGAGACTGGCACAAGTTTAGTTCTAATTATCCTAAGGTGATGGCAAATAACGCACACAAGTGATTAAGAAAATATAGGGAAGAGGTCAAATCTTAGGAAAAATGTATTAGCCAGTTTAATCTAATAATATGCCTTGATTGTCTATTCGTGCAATGATTGTATTAATTCATTGGTGGTATATCATTCCAAAGTTAGGTGGATCTTCTCCCTAAAATCGAGATTTGTCGCTAGTTAATCCTGTCACCATTAACCTAATCCCGCATAAAGCTCACCGTTGATTATAATTTATCTAGGAAACTATATTGGTGGTTATATTGAATCCTAGCTCATAGAGGCTTTACCAACTTACTGCTTAATGGAAATTCATATACTAGTAGTCTACACCCACGTAACTACCTAACGAAACAGGACGTTATGTGTAATCCTAAGTCACCAGCTTTAACACCCCCAAAGTTCACGCAGCGGAATATACAACATTTGGGTGTTAAATCATAGCACAATTACACAAGGATATAGAAAATGACTCAAAAAGAGGCGTTTAAAAACATTGTTCCATTTAAAGAAGTTTCAGAGTAAACAACATACGTCCCACAGAAACGTTACCAAATTCATAACATAAGTTTTGAAAAACATGGATAATGAGTTTTATAACATGGAACAAAATACAAGTTCTTAAAACTTTAGCGCAGACTCCTCGTACTCGGCATCCATCACCCTTGGTTACCTGAGATAAAACATGCTTAAAAGTCAACAATAATGTTGAGTGAATCCATAGAGTTTGTAAGAGTTAAAAGAGAACACAAGTTTTTGTTTAATCGTTGTGATTGTTGTACGGGTCAAGCATTATTCTAGTTTCTATTGCAATAAGTCATGACACCGAAGCCTTGTCGTTAACAATATTCTTGTATGTAAATCACGTTTTTGCCTCATAAATAGGTATATTGCCTTATACCTAAAATTCTAAAATACAAATTGTACGTTGACTGGTGTGCTCGAAAGGATTCGATTCTTTCCCCCGGTCAGGGCTGTCAACCCAATAGATTATTTTTTTGTTACTAGAGCTATTAATCCCATAATAGGCAATTAACAGTTCATGATGTGAGGTCTTTTTGGCATTAGCTACTCATGCTAATTTATATCATATTCGGGCATCATAGACATACCATAAAGTTTCTTGTGCTTAGTTTATAAATCAAGCATGTTTCTCCCTCGTCAGGGGGTTTTATAAATACAGTTACAAGTTCGAATGGCAGAGGCTATGAACTCACCTTGATCCGCAACGGTTCTATCAAGTGAATATAAGAGATGAAGTAAGACAATACTCCTAAGAGCTACCTAAAATAAAAAGCGACGACTTAGAAAACAATCTAATAATACTTACGCGAAAGGAAGATGAAATCAAATGATGACTTTATAAAAGGTTTTACTTTATGTCCGATCTAGCATGGCATTGCATTCAGTTTTTATTGACCAATTTTACCTATATTCATGTGTCCCAATCTGTAATGATATATGTCATTCATACCATGTGTTTCACGTTACTCTTTTACCCGTCAACTCACACAAAATTTAGCCGTTTGGTTTTTCTTCTTAGGATCTTTTATTTATAAATTCTGAAACTTCCAACTTTGGTCGATCATAATTACAAAAATCCGTTAATTCATAATGAGCCATGTGGTTTTCACCTCCAGAAGCATTTGAGTCTACTTTCAAAAATACAGGCCTCACTTTGTCCAGGGGGGTCAATGATCCATGTGTGGAAAGGGCCATTTTAACCTTCTTATGTCGAAAACTGTTTATTTCTGAATATTTCCACTCCACGAAAATGATCAGAAAATCAAAATTCTATACATGCTATAACGTTGAGGACCACTTGGAGATGGTAGATTATAAGTGTCATCTACAGGAACAACTTTTATTTCAGAAAGTTAGTGCAAAAATATGGAGATTTTACACCCGTTTCCCTATGAGTGCAAAAATTGATAGTTTTAGTAAATTGGCCGTATCTAGCTCATCCGGAGGAGATACGGCTCTATCCAATTAACCACATATACCTTAGACACATACCAACATCATTATTAAATTTACCAGGTACCCTATTACCAAAAATATTTCGTAATCCATCTGTTTTGCTACTGATGTAAAAACAGTTTCATAACCCTATTATAATCCAATCCAAACATCATTTTATTCTCTTTAAAATTTAACACAATGCCATAACTAATGATTAGACACATTAGTAAACATAAAAACTTAATATTTTCAGAATCTAACATCCATTTTTATGGATTATAAATTAAAGAAAACAAGTAAATAAAAAGATAAGACAAATAAAGAAAATTAGGGCTTACTAAAAGAGAGATTGAGACTAGGAATCAAACAAGAATACCCTCTTTCTTGGGTTGGCTGAAATCGACCAAGGTAACCCAATAATAACAACCTTATAACCTTCTTCTAATGAGGATAATACTCTTCTAATCAAAACCCAATCAAAATCTTCAAGAAACTCCAAGAAAACTAGTCCTAAACACCTTCAAATCTTCAAGAAACTTCACCAAACTTTGCAAGAGGCAAAAGGATGGTGTTAAGATGCCTAAAAGGAGTTGATTAAATTTGTGAGATGGTGGTGGTGATGTGTATAATTTCGGCAGAAAATAGAGACCAAGAAGAAGAGAGAAATTTTGAAATGGTGTAATATGAAAGGGTTATGCATGTATGGAGATATGGGAAGGTATAATTGTGTTTTATGGAAAAGTGTAGTGAGGTTGAGTTTGTGGTTTGGTGTGGGGCCGGCTGCTAGTGCCTTGGGGGAGGGAATTATTTTTTTTTTTTTTTTTTGATTTTAGTTTATAAAAGTTTTAGTTAAAGTGTAATGTAAGGTTATAAAAAAAAGTAAGGTTTAAGGGTAGAAACGCGAGTTTTAGCAAGAAAATTCGGAAACGCGAATCACAACGGAAAATGAAGGTGATGAGAATTATAATTATTGGGGAATAATATGAGATTATTAAATCACTTACGATGCAAAGACGGAATAGATTTCTAATTACGGCTCACGCAAAGCTAAAAACGGAAAATTCTTACTAAATCGGGTAAACGTAAAATTTAATAACTCGCTTAAAAATGAAAATAGAATTAAAACTAGGAGTAAATAATGACCTTAAGTACGGAATGTTACACCAGCTTAGTCTACCTATCCACTAAACCATATATCGAAACATTGTTTTCTATTGTTGATCCTATTAGTCTAGCTATATGAATAAGCGTTATAGGTTTCTACCCCAGACTCTTAGCCTACGCATAAACAACACCAAAGTTGAAGCGCATCAAATATGTAGGACTAGATCAAGTTAAATAATAGGAAAAACACATAATTAAGCAAATAAACGGGTATGAAGTGATAAACATAATCAGCATGCAACGAATAAAGAACAATTGATATAAAGACAAATCAAAACATTATATTATCATAAACATGGCTAATACCTAAAGGTATTAGCCGATAGTCATTGTAATAATACATGAAATCATAAATGAACGATTAAACATAATGCTAACCGAACGCGTATAGTAGAGTGTAGAGATTACAAGAGTTTTCCCATTGATCGGGCCACTTTTTAGGACCTTCTTGGCTTCATTGATCTTCTAGAAATCGGAGTTGGTGGTAAAAATCATGTATAAAATTGTATTTAGGTTTTGGTAAAAAGCATGTCCAATACGGCGTATCGAGGTTGCTTGGCGTGGGCTCTAAGAATAAAATATTCCAGAATTTTTTTGAGCTAGTATGGATACGGCCAATCGGACCTCCTACATACAGTGTATTGCACCTCCTCGATATAGCGTATTGGACTTATTCGGTACGGTGTATTGAGCTCCTTCGGTACGGTGTATTGGAGTTCTTGGGTACGGCGTATTGGGTCACTCTAGTACGGTGTTTTATACATCTTGGTTACAGCGTATCGAGCTTCTTGGGTACGGAGTATTGGCTGAAAGTATGCTTTTCTTGATATTTGACCAAAGTATAATATATGACGTATATACTGATGTGGATACGGCATATTCTTATTCTACAAAGTCAGACAATGGTCTATGTTGATTCGTCAAAGTCTGGCTACTTCGTATTAGGTCTAGATAAAATACGTGTATTTGATGTCCAGGATCATTAGACTTTCACTAACCTTCAATTATCTCCAAAAGCGTGCCTTTTTTAGCATACAACACACCAAGTACTCTTCACCAAGTACTCTGTAATTACTGCAATTCTCAAATATAAACGATTAAGTAACAATTCTTTGCAATAATTATACAAAATGGGTTAATAACATGGGATAAATGATGCTATAAAATAGACGTTATTTGATGTCATCAAATA
This sequence comes from Tanacetum coccineum, assembly GCA_026074375.1. Taxonomy (NCBI): domain Eukaryota; kingdom Viridiplantae; phylum Streptophyta; class Magnoliopsida; order Asterales; family Asteraceae; genus Tanacetum; species Tanacetum coccineum. The sequence goes on along the minus strand of BQNB010071372.1, from coordinate 14,294 downwards.
TCCCCCCACTTGAATCCTACTTGTCCTCAAGTAGCCTTTAGAAGTTTATAAAAATGTATCCCTAAGGATATTTTTCGTTAAAGCATTTATTTGATCTATTACAAGTACACAACCAAACACCTCACGAAATAGGAAGATGAAAACACTCAAATCACTCAACTAATCTATGTGATAACATGTAACTAATTCGCTTAATTACTCGGTCGTGACGAGTATTCTATCATAAGCTTGGTAAGGATACACATCTCCACCACTAAAGCCAAGGAGTAACAAGTTTATAAAGGTAAATATGGGTTTTTGTATGGAAAGGCTTACGGTTGATCATTCTATAATCTTTCACCAGAAGTACCACTCCAACAAGGCAGCTGAAGCACACATACATGGCTATAACGACGAAATAGACATGTGTGTTCGATTACATCATCATTTGAATTTAACCAACGGTTAGGATGAAGAATGATATAGGGTAGGAACCTTCTAACTTTCACCAAAATTCGTAAACCAACGAGGCAACTGGGACATGCATACATGGCTGTAACGACGGAATAGACATGCATGCTCGATCACATCCTTATTCGCGTAAAACCAGCGGCTAATCATTGGGTGAAAGGGAAGTAAATTGTTGTTAAATAAATATCAAGAAATGAATAGATTAAGCCCGAAGTACAAGTTGCTAGACACTTTTTCCCGACCGTTACCATGATAAAGACACAACTATTTACAACATCTTGATCATTGATAAAAAACAACAACCTAAGTTGGCGTTCCCGTAACGGTCAAGTTCTCAATCATCCCAAAACTTTACATACTCTACAAGGCAATTGGCGATATCCTCCACTTTGTACAATACTCTACATCGTTTATTTTTGTTGCGTGTCAACGAATAATCGATCATTCGTGTAATTCCTTCGGTAGTCGCGAAACGATTATCTTTAAACTTTCTTTCTCTCTTTCTCTCTTTTTGTATTTTTCTCATTTTTTGATTTTTTTTCCTAACTATACTTCAAATCTCGGTGTAGTTTTACCATCTTCAGGATCATAATAATTCTGGATAATTTCTTTGGTAGTTCTTTGTTTTTCGGTTTCACCATTAATTGTGACGGTAGTAAAATCATATGAGTTTTAACTATAATATACATTCTCATTTGTGCAAATTTCCAACCACACCAAAGATAGAAAATGACACAAGACTCAGGAAATACAAACTTTACACATTAAGAAACTAGCAACTGTAAATTAAACTTAATCTAATAGGGTAGGTTAAGGTGTAAGGATGTAACGAAACAAATAGTTGGTGTAATTCTTAAAGGATTGGCTCTACGGGTTTTTCTAGTGGATCATCACTCTAAAGATGAGAGTGGAAAAGGGTTTAAATTGGAAGTTAACTAACCGGTATAGTTAGTTAATAAACAACATGGATAGGCGATTTGGGAGTAATCCTAAAATTTACCAATTTAAACAAGTTACTCCAATTAAATCCACAATACTCATTATTGTGGTCTCGAGTGATATACCAAGCCAAGTTCTAAAGTCTACAACATCACCGACACACTCATATTTTGTGGAATTTGGGTAAACATTTGGAAACGGAAAGGTTAAATCCTCACAATATCTAACAAGGGTTATTGTGTGGGGTTATGTAACATGTAATTTCACAAAAGTATGCTTGAATTTTTTTTAAATTTGAGCATAATTTAAGCATTTTAATCATTTTAATGTGAAAAATAGGACACGTAAAGATTCTAATTCCATCCCCCACTTGAATTATACAACATCCTCGTTGTATAGATAAAACGTTAAATACAGGAATTAAAAAGAATTAGAATGAGAAACTCCCCTGATATTTGCTCGGTAGATTCTCCATGTTGATTTTATTAGCAAGATTGTGTAGAACAACCGCCTTGAAGTTTCAAGACTCCAACACTTCAAGATCTCCAGATATTTAAATTCTCTACCAATATTCGTCGATGTTTCTTTCACGAGGTCCTGTGTAAATTCTCAGAAAACAAATGCAATTCTATATTCGTGTATTCGTTTAGTTAGACTCGAAATAAATACCTAAAATTGTACAGAAAGTTGACACGCCGTATCCATTCCCCAGGATACGTCGTATTAATAGATGTATATGTTGTATTCATTTAATGAATACGTCGTGTAGACTGTGCTGAAAATAAAGACTGGATAACGTCTAGAAGGTCAATACACCGTATCCATGGGGTTTAGATACACTATATAGACAGTCTGGGAAGACAGACTCGATAAAAATTGAAAATTACATTCCGGGTTGTCTCCCGGTAAGCACTTTTGTTTACAGAAAAGTCTTTAAGTTAGACTTGCCCCAATTTACTCCTATCTTTATAAAACAATTTAGGGTTGAACGGGAGGCCAAATTGCACATACAAATTCTTTATTAGGAAAATGAATGACATCCCTTTGTTAAGATGTTTCCAAGTCATGATATTAAAATTTAATTCCTTGATAAAAGTTTTAGCTTTGAAAAATTTATTAGATGTATCATGACTTGTTTCCAAAAGCTTAATTGACCCATGTGCATAGGCACCAACATCAGTATTTATTACATCACGTAACAGTTTGACAGATAAATTCCCCGAAGAGTGTTTAATATCGACTTTATAATCATCATTGTCCTTATCCGATTTTGAATCATTGGGACAAATTACATTAAAAAGCTTCTACAGATCTAAGGTCACTAACCCTGATCCTTCCATATGCAGCAGTTTTCCAGTTAAACACCCGACCACGCCTATAAGCTTTTTCTTCTTCAAGCTTGATATATTCTTCCATAGTCATGTTGGGATCATCGATCCTGAAATAAACTTACTAGAAAGGCAGTTAAATAACAAATACATCGTATTCAGATTAGTGAATACGTCGTATCACACAAACACAATAAACAAACAAGAATACAAATTACTCTAAACTACACTATTCCTAAGGGTTATATCTAATCAAATGTTAAAAACCAAAATATCAAATAAAAATCAAGATTAATTTTCACTCCCTGGAAGCGGAGCCAAAAACTTAATGTGTCATTGTGTGGTATATATTTTTATGATTCATGTTTTAAATTTATATTTTGCCAACTAAACCAAAAACAACACTTTAACTGGCAGTGTACCCGGTCAGATGAAGTTTCCTGGTAAGTAAGGCGTCGATCACTGAGAGTGGAAGTTAACTCTTACTTCTACTAGTATTTTATCTATCTAGTTTTGATACTAATCTAACCTAATTATTCTAATTAAACCTAAACTAACGTAGAGGGGAGTTTTTAGCCGAGTTTAGTTCTAATTATCCTAAGGTGATGGCAAATAATGAACAAAAGTAATTACCAAAAGATAGGGAAGAGGTTAAATCTTAGGAAAAACGCATTAGCCAGTTTAATCTAATAATATGCCTTGATTGTCTATTCGTGCAATGATTGTATTAATTCATTGGTGGTATATCATTCCAAAGTTAGGTGGATATTCTCCCTAGACTCGAGGTTTGTTGCTAGTTAATCATGTCACAATTAACCTAAACTCGCATAAAGCTCACACCGTTGATTATAATTTATCTAGGAAACTATATTGGTGGTTATATTGAATCCTAGCTCATAGAGGCTTTACCAACTTAATGCTTAATGGAAATTCATATACTAGTAGTCCACACCCACTTAACTACCTATGGAAATAGGATGTTATGTGTAATCCTAAGTCACCGGCTTAGTCTACCTATCCACTTAACCATAGATCGAAACAGGGTTTTCTATTGGTCATCCTATTAGTCTAGCTATATGAATAAGCATTATATGTTTCTATCCTGGACTCTTAGCCTACGCCTAAACAACACCGAAGTTGTAGCGCATCAAATATGTAGGACTAGATCCAGTTGAATGATAGGAAAAACACATAATTAAGCATATAAACGGGTATGAAGTGATAAACATAATCAACATGAAACGAATAAAGAACAATCGATAAAAAGACAAATCAAAACATTATATTATCATAAACATGGCTAATACCTAAAGGTATTAGCCGATAGTCATTGTAACAATACACGAAATCATATATAAACGATTAAACATAGTGCTAACCGAATGCGTATAGTAGAGTATAAAGATTACAAGAGTTTTCCCATTGATCGGACCACTTTTTAGGACCTTCTTGGCTTCATTGATCTTCTGGAAATTGGACTTGGTGGTAAAAAGCATGTCTAAAATAGTGTTTAGGTTTTTGTATTTATAGACTCTGAAAATTAGTCAATACGGCGTGTTGGAACTCAATACGACGTATCTAGGTTGCTTGGCGTGGGCTCCAAGAATAAAATATTCCAGAATTTTCTTGAGCTGGTATGGATACGGCGTATCAGACCTCCTGGATATGGCGTATCGGACCTCCTCGATACGGCGTATCGGACTTATTAGGTATGGCAGATTGAGCTCCTATGGTACGATGTCTAAGGGTCCATGGGTACGGTGTATTGGGCCACTCCGGTAAGGTGTTTTGTACATCTTGGGTTCGGCGTATCGAGCTTCTTAGGTATGAAGTATTGGCCAAAACTGTGCTTTTCTTGATATTTGACCAAAGTATAATATACGACGTATATACTGATGCAGATATGGCGTATTCTTCAAAGTCAGGCAATGGTCTTTTGATTCGTTAAAGTCTTGTATACATCATATAGGTCTAGAATAATACGGTGTATTTGCTGTCTGATCAGTAGACTTTCTCGAACTCTTCATTTATGCTCTAAAATGCCTGCCTTTTAGCATAACTTCACCAAGTACTCCATAATTACTACAATTCTCAAATAAAAATGATTAAGCAACAATTCTTTGCAATAATCATACAAAATGGGTAATATACATGGGATAAATGATGCTATAAAATTAACGTTATTTGATGTCATCAGTAATCTTGTATAGTCGATACTCTAATGTACATCATGTATGTCAAGCATCCAATTCACCTGAGAAAAACATGCTTAAAAGTGTCAACATAAAGTTGGTGAGTTCATAGGTTTTTGTAAATGTAAATGTTGGATCAAAGATTTGTAAATAGTATATGACCATTTCAATCATTATAATAGTCATCAAAATGCAAGCATGAATGATAAATCAAAGATGTGTATTACTATTGTTTCCTATACGATAGTCACAATAATTAAGTATAGCTGGAACAAAGCATTTGTAAAGTATGCATGACCACTGTATCCAATACAATAGTAAATCTATAACAACCCTAAAATAGGTCGCATCGGAAATATGTCCGGGAGCATTACTTCATATGTACATTGCACAAGTTATGAGAGAACGACCTCTAAACGATTCGATTGAAAAGTAATCCTGTTGATTTAATTGAAATTGAACTTGTTATAGCATTTGTCCCATATTTACATCACAATGAAACTCTTGAAAGTAATACAATGATATTTGTTTGTAGAAACCCATGTATGTAATCTTGTATAGTCTAGACTCCAATGCACAACATGTATGTCAAGCATCTAATTCACCTAAGAAAAACATTCTTAAAAGTGTCAACATAAAGTTGGTGAGTTCATAGGTTTTTGTAAATGTAAATGTTGGATCACAGATTTGTAAAGAGTATATGACCATTTCAATCGTTATAATAATCATCAAAATGCATGCATGAATGTTAAATCAAAGATGTGTATGACTATTGTTTCCCATACGATAGTCACAAAAGTTAAGTATAGTTGGAACAAAGCGTTTATAAAGTATGCATGACCATTATATCCAATACAATAGTTACCATGTGTGATTTCGATTGCACCCCTAAGTTCATAAAACTGCGACGTAGACTTATATGTATGACACTTTATTCAAAGCACAGTAAGATTTCATGAGTATGTAGTTGTTGGCCCTGTAGACACCAATCCAGTCGTGATCTGACATGGTATAACGTTCGTTTGCCCAGTGATAGCTAATCACCCGAAAGGGGGATTGTCAATCCCGAATAGATCGATTTTATAACATTCGTGCTTACCCTCCGAGTAATTTCCAGTTCATGCAACTTAAACTAATCCGTAATCATAAGAGTAAAGTATAGTTGTTGCGTCCATAAGTAAAAACAAGTATTGTATCTCACCGTGAGATATGAAAATGAGTGTATAACAAAGTTGTAACGAGTTTGCAATGAGTATGTAAACAGTTTTGTCAATGTGTATGTAAACGAGCGTGCAACCAAGCTACGAAATCAAGTATGCAATCAAGTATGTAAAAGAGATTGTAAATGAATACGTAAACAGGTTGTAACGAGCATGTATTCTCCTCCGAGATTTGTAAAGTAAATGTAAAACAAGTAAAAGAGGGGCTATAAACTCACCTCAAGTAGTAGCAAGATAATATCAAATAAGTGAAAACGTCACGCGAATGTCTGAATGCAACCTAAGTAATTATAGGTCGAATGAATCTAATGTACTTTGAATAACTAATACCATATATAATTATATATAGCTACATCACCATCTAATTGTATTTGTGGAAAAATATTTAAATCGCATATGATAAATAATAACCATGTATTTGTACTTGTATAATCGTATAAATAGTTCAATCACCTTTGTAAATAATATTTATAAAGCTTAAAACATATATAAATATTATTTAAGTGATTCTAAAATGTTTCGCAAATACTTTTAAAAAAAATGAACCAACACTATTCACGTAAGGAAATAGTGCACAAGTATAAAATAGTGCGTATCTTTCTCGTTTTAAGTCCGTTTTGTACGTTCTGTATGTCCACGCTTTTGTATTAAAACGATATATCAAAATATTACATTTTAATATCTTTAACCCTTTGTTCATGCACATTATAAAATTATTTTTATAAATTCAATTATCGTAATCTCGTAAAAGTAATATCTTATTCGTTTTAACTCCGATTTTAGTGATTCTTTCGAGAACGCCTTCGTAATTAAAAGCTCTATCTAAGTAATACATTTTCCAAAAAGTTTCTGTAATGAATATTAATTTGTTTTTATAAAATTATTTTTATAAAAGTATTTATTATTGTAAACTTGCAAATGGCGTATCTTCTTCGTTATAGCTCGGATTTTCGAGTTCTCTATATACATACGATCGTCATGACATGTAGTATTTTAATAATATATAAAATATATATGTTATTTTAGAATTAAAAACATATGGTTTTGATCATTTGACTAAAGTGTTTATAAAAATTGTTTTTATAAGTTTTTAGCTTAGTTAACTTGCTACAAGTCCTCTACAACACTTTATACCCCAAATCTCATTTATTTTAAGTCATTTAATCCATTATTTGTCCACGTATAACAAGTCCTTGCATTTATTTATTTATAACTTTAATAATTAAACTTTTAAACCATTAATGTATATATACTTTTATAAATTAAACCATACTTGTATAATGTATATACTTTCATTCCAATATGTTCTTAACATCAATATAGCATATGAAAAACTATTTCAAACCATGACCAAGAGTAATAATCCATTTTACATCTTAACATATTTTCTAGATGGTGATTTACTATATAAACATTATATACACATAAATCATAAAGATAAAGAGTGTAGGGTTTTTAGATGACCTTAAGATGATGTATGATGAAGTGTAACAAGTTCTAAAGCCTAGTTTAGAATCAAAACCCAAGCTTCTAAGACTAGAAATCCCTAATTTCCAAGAAACCATAATCTTGAACTTTCTTGATTAAACCCTTGTAATTGCTAAACCAAACCTTCAATACACCTTAGAGTATCTTAGGTATGATACTAGAATACTTGAATACTTGTTAGGAAAATTTGTATGGGTTGTGTTTTGTGGTTGTTTTGAGCCGTGGGCTAGGGAGAGACAAATAGAGGTTTTGTGTGAAGATTTTGGTTAAGGAAATGATATATGTGTGTTCTATAAGTCTTGCACTCCCTAATATACTATAACCTTGGTCTAAGTTGCTAGTTGAAGACCAAGACCATGAGAAAAACAAGGGGAGTGAAACAAGGAAGAAAAATGGTCAAAACACTAGTCGTGGTACTAAGTTATAACAAGCCCTAGATGTACAAGACTTTGGTAAGGTTTTGGCGTGCTTCTTGTCCCCTTGGGAGTGAATCATACACGAAATTTAGGGGGGAGGACTAGGAAAGTCTTTGTTATTTTGTGTGAAAATTCTAGCATTAATTGTAGTTATAAGATGTATAGGTTAAGTGTAGAAGTATAAACTTGTAATGTGTAGGTTTTGGTTTTATTCTTATACATAAAATTCGGCTAACATGATAAACATAGGTGAAGTTTTATAAAACTTTGGGTATTGGGTATAATAATGAGTATTTGTTGAAGCGTAGATAAGTTTTGGTGGTTTCGTGAATGCCTAAATGTATTTTATCCTGAAACGTAAACACTTTACGTAACCAATAAAAATAAAATGTGCAAAGTTAATAATTATCCTACAAATAATTATTTAACACTTGCTTGACATAAACTTTTATTTGTTTGATGCCCGTTTACGTTGAATGATAATTTTTAGCTTACGCGATTTAACTTAATGATTAATATTAAAAGCAAACGCGTACGAGACCAAAAATAAATAGTGAAATAAATGGCGTCGTAAAATGACCTGAAAACACGGGGTGTTATATATACATTATTTTTGTACCTTTATATTTTGACATTCTTGCGTACCATGGAACTGTTGATTAATATAGTTTTCAATCGACTTTCAATGCATTCGATAATTATATTTTTTAAACATGATCAAATTATGAATGTCTTGCTTAAAATTATTATTCTATGATTTTTTTTACTTTATTAATATTTACAGTGTCTAAAGGACTTTGATTTTTATCTATTTATCTTTTCAGTGCGCTTTTATTTTTTTCGAGAGTTTATGGTTTATTAACATTTAGGACACTTCGTGAATTTACATATAAGAACACAAATTTGGTGAGCTTTCATTTAATGACTTATTTGGCTATATTTCATTTGATCTAATCACAGAGTTGTACACAATATTGTTTCATATACAAACACTCTGCGACAACGCGTGGGTGAAAATCCTTGTTTTCTTACAAGTGACTTGTTTTCAAACATTAAACAAATTGTGGTACATATTCATGCATAGTTCATACGTAAAATGAGTTTTTAAAATTAAACCATTTTAATACTCGATCTAAAAGATAAGACTGTTAGACTAATGAGTATTAAGAAGTTTTCCATATAGTTAATCTTATATTAGTGCGACACACATAATTATTACACTCTCTTAGCTAAGACCCTACAGATAGATAGGTCATAGCATAATGTCAGTGGGTACTTTGCAGAAATGGGATGAGGTGATTTCTAGACTCATTTGGTCGTATGCCATAACATAGATCAAATAAGATTTGGGGCCACAGACTTTTATGGTGCGATCTATTAGTATTACGCCACAACGTACCCAAGGCTACCAAAGAGACTGAATATGTCCGACCTATGTCAGAGTCTCAGCCATAGGACTTGTCTCTGGGAGGTAATTGGTCGGCAAAACACCTACTTGCAAGCCATCACAAGGTAGATATGCCATAACATAATGGTTTGTGATGGGACTGTACAAATCCTATTTAATATGTAAAATGATAGGGTTTAGTAGATATTATAATAAAATGATTGAATTAATAATTATCTTTATAAAACTACAGATGGCATACTACAACAAGATGCATCGTCATTCGAATCCTTGTAACTGCGCTAACCGGTCAAGACATGAACGATATAGTTTCATCTATAAAAATTATGTTAGGTAAAACACCTAGAATGCCTGATTGGTTGATTTATTAAGGCGACAGAGTGACTGGGTCACAAAGCTCTATAATAGATAGGAACCTACGCATCCTCGGGATGTTGATCATGAATCAAGGAATGCTGAGTTATTTTATATGACATATGAATTGACTCATCTTGCTATGCATTATCCTATATCTTTTAGGTTACACTTTTCTATTATAGAAGGCTTTATCAATCGTCTCTAGAAGATTGACAACCTTATAAGCGAGGAATTTTGGGTATTTTGTATCATATTGTCTGTCCCTAAAGAGTATAGTCCATATGTATTCAAATTAATAGAGACCTATAGAAAGCTAACGCTTATGGAGCTTTACGAGGTAATGTGTAAAGCTGAGGATGATCTTCGGATCATTGCTCGGGAAAAAACAAATAAGCATAGTGCTAAAGATAAGGAGGACGACGAGCAGGTTACAGGAAGGATTGAGGGGTTCTTCTATGTTACAATTGGCAAATTTTCATATTTTATTTTTACAGTTTTACATACTTGATGAGAGGGTTGCGAAGACTTCACAAGAAGTTTTACAATCCCCTAGGCGGTGTACCTAATCGTTGCAGTGTAGTATAGGCAAGGCTCGAGGGTTGTTATCGTTCTTTAGGGGAATAGGTTGAGAAGGCCTAATCACGGTCTAATAGAATTTTAGGGGTTGAGAGAAAATTCATTTTGTGTTTTTATATTTATTAGAAACCAGGTAAATCTATGGTTTGAGAGGTTGGTTTGTTAAACTAATAACTAAACTAATTATAATCTATACTACCGGTGATAAATTTATGATAAACAAATGTATTTACCTAATCATGCACTATTCCATAGATTTCTTCTCCTAGATCCATTACCATGTCACACTTGTGAGGATCTATGTAAGTATTTCCTAGGTCATGAATGGATTACACGAACCCGCCATCTATTTAATATTCCGTTAAGGCAACGCAGAAGTAAGGTAGTATGAAGACTATTACAAGGCCCCTAAGAGTATATTCAATGCATGTGAAATAACTTAAGAGGGATCAACCATATTAGGGGTATGGTAGTATGAAGACTGTTACCGATGGTATCATTTCTACACTACTCGTGTTTCCCTAGACATATCGACAGCGATACAGACAAAAGATGGTTTTCTAAATCCTAACACGCACATTCATCAACAAGAAGCAACATCAAAAGCATCTACAACTTAAGTTTCATGCAATCATAGATAAATAAAAAGGAGAGTTTAGCCTCGCATGCTATAAAGAAAGCAAGAAGATAAATCAATCAAACAACATATAGACATATTGAATGATTAATGATGAATAACCTTACTTGATTAAAACATGGATTCAAGGTTGTACATTAGGGTTTTGAGACCCTAAAAACGACCTATAAAGCTGCTAGAATGACTAGGGTTTGTCTCCCTAGGTTTATACAATGTTACACACTTAAAACCCTAAAAATAGATTTATATTTATAGAGATATCGATGCGACAGCGTTGCTTAGAAATCCTGACGCTGTCGCCACGTAGATGATTCTAGATCCCCTTTAAGTCGGCCACGTCCTAACGCCGTCACGAAATTCTTAACGCCGTCACTATATAGATCACGACGACATCACTTTATGCCTGTGATGCCATCTCCAGCTAATGTATGCATAAATCTTCAAGAGATTTGGTGTAGGTCTGTAATCTTGTCCGTTCTTCTCCAAATGAGCCCGAGTCACGTGTATTTCCTCTAAAAGTCATCCAAGTGCTAAAAACCTGAAAACAAATGATTAAGCACCTAATCTGGGCATATTTGCATGATTTAGGGGGTTAAATGACCTTGAAAAAGTGTATAAAATGACACCTCATAAAATACCCCTACACTTGGGATTTGCTTGTCCTCAAACAAATAGGCTTTTCTACCTAGACAATAGCAATATTCAGGTCATTTAACCTACTCTTTAAAAGTATTTTACAACACAACCTTCTAGACTTCGTAATTAAAAGCACGAAAAGTATGTACTAGCACCTCACATAAGTGTTTAGGATTCTCTCTTTCTCTCGGTTGTATAATAAATTATAACATAATAGTGAAACGTAAAATCAACACTCATTACCTGTCATAGCATATAAATTACCATAGGCTTGGTAAAGGATCAAACCTCCACCGCTAGGTGCAAGCATTATTCATTACTATCTAAGAGGTATTTTAAAGGGTTGTGGGGTGTAGGTGTAAGATAACATTGATGGAAACGGAAACAGATGGGATAAATTTAGGTGGTGACTTTGTGTGAATTTAGAGTGGAAGGGTTAGCTAATTATTTATAAGAATACACGTTGGTTTGGTTGCCAAGCCAAAGACTCGGACAAAATATACAAACTCTATAAAACTCTATACCAATCTCTTTCTTTTTCTTTTCTTGACTCTAATATAAACATAAACATAAGAAAATGGCAGCCCGTATATTTTTTTCACTCTTTTTTTTATAGATATTTTTTTCGTACACTTTTGCCCTGCCATTGCTTAAACATATAATACATCATGGGGGTTTATAGATACACCCCTACACTTGAACTTTTCCATACTCGATTATTTAAAATATAACTAATGACCCGATTTGAGGTGGATCAAAATAACATGGAGCTTATTTAGCTTTATTGGGGGTAATAAATTACTTCTTTCGCAATTCTTTATAAGATGAATACTACCATGAGTCCTAATCGTCCCAAAATAGTATTTACAAAGATAAGGACTTAGCAACCGTGTACTCAAATAATTAACTTGGGTTAAAAGAATAATGTACTAAAAGTGAGTACATACAAGGTAGGCTAAGGCAATTTGGGTATAACAATTGGTTTATGAGTGACAAAGCTCTTCATTAATAGTTTGGCTTAACCAGAAAATTATGAGAACCGTGAAAAAGGATAGGCTCGGAGGGTTGTACTAGGGGTATCCTACACTAAAAATGAGTGCATGACAAGGGTGTGGGGTAGTTATATAGTCGATGTGACCATAATAACGATTACAAGTTTAAAACATGAGTTAATCATAGTGCCTCTTTTCTAGCAAATCCTAATACTTACTATGCGGTCTCGGAATGTATCACAAAAACTAGTTCTAGAATTTTATATACTATCGGTACAATCATATAATTTAATACCGATACCAATGATACAGAAAAGGCGAAAAAGACCATACGTATACATCCGTAACGACAAAATAGACACATGTGACTGCATTCGAACCTTAACTCGAGAAAGGTAAAGGTATAAATTATCTTGGGTATCCATTATTCCTAAAGATCTAAAGGCGAACCTCACATTTTTGAGGTGGAATTTTGAGGGTTTTTGTGCTAGTCATACACATTCCTATCCATGAGAAGGTATTAATACTCGGTTTTCGTCGGTATGTGTCATGAAAATTTTCAAATTTTGGTCAAAATTACCTTTTTATGCTATGTTTCGATATATTACCCATCATTTTAAGGAACAAGCAAATGGTAAATGAAAAATAGTTTCTAAGGCTTATTTCCTCCCTATACTTAAGTTGAACATTGTCCCCAATGTTCTATAGAAGTACCCGTAAAAACGAATAAAGGGATAAGAAAACAAGGAAAAGAAACTAGTACTCCCCTGGTTTGCTCAATAATGGAGAAGAAACATGTGATAACTGGTTAAATCGTTCTCCAAGAATTGTCCAATGTAACTTCCTAAGAACTTCTAAGCTTCTTCTCGTCAAATATAACCTGTAATCAAAGACAAAGACAACTACACCAAGCATAAAATTGGCGGGATAGATATAAATACAATCAGAGTTTAGGGTTTTGACTCTATGAAAATAGTAAACATAGGATGAGAGTAATGATGTAATCATAGGTTTATGCAGGTTTATAAAAGAATTACAAATTTTAAATATTGCACATTTTATTTTTCACAAATACTTGAAAAATTTTAAATTTTTACATTACTGAAGATGCGACGCCGTCGGCTGTTAATCCCGACGCCGTCTCCAGGGTCTGTAAAAATTTCTTCTTTGTTTTTAATGAGAAATTTCCTGGACGCAATTTTATTAGTTAAATCTGAAGAAAGCACTGCATAAAAAAACTGGAAATAATCGTTACAATCATATGACTTGAAACTGACGTGAATTGATCTAAACAATTTATTTTAAATGTTTGAATTTGGTTCTTAAAAACCGGATATATTCCCCTACACTTATTTTTCTTGCAATATACCTTTGATTGCAAATAAGACGAAGTTATAAACAAATAAAGCATGATTACAGGATTCATTCAAACATAATAAAACAAACAATAAAGAATTAAAACACATGACACTCCTAAGTGCGGGAAAAATAAACATTGGCTTGCCTCCCAATGTTGGATCGTTTTACTGAATAGATCTTAACCTGAGTTTGCTCCTTTAGATAATTCTAAAGCAAAAAAAATGAAACACTGAGTAAACACTATTGATTATGCGGAATCTAATCAATAATGCTAAAAAGAACAATATTGAATATCA
>BQNB010071371.1:0-26422 GCA_026074375.1 Tanacetum coccineum | reverse complement strand
TAAATAGATCTATTAGGACATTATCCCTATCCGGGTAAGTAGCGCTTACTAGATTCGGGAGACATGAACAAACAGATATATACCATGTCGGATTTCACTAGGTGATCTTGGTCAGATACCTCTAGGGCAATTAATATCTTGTTTGGCATATAATATGCTGCATCGAATTGAGCCTCGGTGTCATGAGCTTAGCGCAACAGTAAATACTTTTATGTGAAGTTGTATATGTTATAACTGTCATGTGCGTACTGTGAACTTATGGTCCATTCTTAATATTAAATTCAAACTTATGAATTCACCAACTTTATGTTGAATTTTTAGCATGTTTTTCTCAGGCGCTTAGTTGTGGATGTCTTTGCTTGATTTATGATGTTGCCTTGCATTGGATCGATTTTTAAGAATTATTATCTACCATTTAAACATTGTTGTCAAACTTTAAAACTTTCAATCGCTTCCGCATATTATCTTTGAACCTATGTAAAGCTTTAACTATTTTAATTAATGCAACGATGTTGGATTTTTAAACGTACCTTTAGAGGTCGTTCTTTGTATCTTGTGTGATGTATATTATGACGTTATGCTCTCAGACACGTGTTTCCGTCTAGGCCCCGTTTGGGGGTGTGACATTTTTACAATGACTATGGGCTAATACCTATAGGTATTAGCCATGTTTATGATAATTTAAATGTTTGGTTTGTTTATATTAATTGTTTACCTATTCGTTGCATGTTAATTATGCTTATCACTTCATATCTGTTTATGTCTCGATTATGTTTTATTTGGCATTCAACTAGATCTAGGATTACGAGCAGAGACTAGAGTCTGGGATAAATATTACATACAACTTATCTATGTGACTTTGGATTAATAGGACTACTAATTTATGCCCCTGTTTCTTCCCTTGGTTAAGTGAATAGATAGACTAAGTGGTGACTTAGGATTACACATAACGTTCTATTTCCTTAGGTAAGTGCTCGGATCATGGACTACCAGAATATAGATAACAATTAGACATAAGTGGGTAAAGCCTCGATGAGCTAGGTTTCGATATTCACCAATGTTGTCTCCTAGATAGATTATAATCAACGGTGTAAACTTTATGCAGGTTTGGTTAATTGTGACAAGATTAACTGAAAAACAAACCTAGAGTTTAGGGAGAAGTCCCACCTAAGCTTAGGAATGATATAACACCAGCGAAGTAATACAAGCATTGCACTCATAAACAATTCCTACATTTTATTAGATTAAACTGGCTAATATGTTTTCCTTACATTAGTGCTTGACCGCTTCTTTATAGTTTTTTTATCTGATTGTGTGTGTTCTTTGTCTCATTTAGCTTAGATTAAACCAAAACTCGTGCCAATCTCTCAAGCTGAAAACCCCCTTTTACGTTAGTTTTGGTTTAAATATAATTAGTTAGAACTAACCTAAATAACTAAAATACTGATAAATTTAAGTATTAACACTCATTATTAGTGATCGACACCCTACTTACCAACGAACCTACAATAGATCAGTTACACTACCCGTTAGTGTTAGTTAATAGGTAAAGTCGAAAAAATATAAATAATAAGACTTGACAAATAAATTACCTACACACAACGATACACATCAATCTTTATGTTTATAAAGTTAATTTTGTTATGTAAACCTTTTTCACATTAGTTGTATCTATTTATTCAGTATTAATAAATATTAGTATACTAATACCGTCGTAATCTTAAAGTTTATTAAATTGCTACAATATTTGATATTACGTAGTTCCTTCTCGGGATACAACATCAACGGTCACTAATCCAATGACTGAAGCAAGAATGTTGCGGAAAATAATCATAAACAACAAAGGACAGTATATCAAAAGAAAAGGTCATATTTGTTTATGTTATATTATTAAACTATTACTATAATTTATATAATTCATAAATGAGTACATGTGAAACTTGAAGTTGTTACATTTTCTAACTAGACTATATAGTATATAACGATAAATATGTAGGTTATACGGCATCAACGCCTAGAGTTATCAATCCATCAATAAAACAAAACTCGCACCAACACAGTTTGTCTAAATCAAATAGTAACATGAATTTTGCAGCGTAACTATCAAATGGTAACTATTAAATTGTTGTAGCTTATCTATTCTTATTCTAATTCTACATCTCAACTATCATGTATATTCACCCTATATTTTTGTTATACACATTTCAGAATCCTTATCTACATTACATGAGATACATGGAGCTCAACACAGTGTGTCTAATAATGAGTTGGAAGCCAAGAAAATAAAGCGATTACTTATCAACAATAAGAAATAAAAAGATAGTTGTGTCCAATTACCAAACATCACACACCAACCAAATTTACGTGGTTTATCTATATTGAATACCGCTAATATCAATCCATATTTCAATAGGAGATCTCTACTCAGAGAGATATTACTAATGGTATGTGTGCCTATACATGCTTTTAATTTTAATGTAAAGTTTAATGTACACTACAAAATATATACAATTCATATTTTAAAGTATCATATAAAAGTAATATATGCTTATATAATATATGCATTATATACTTATTTAAGCATAATTTGGTCGGGATGGTCCTGACGACTCTCCTGGTGCCGTTCGTCGTCTTTCAAGGCCTTGAATAGTGCTGCCAACAAAGAAGAACCGGTTAGAAGGGGACCCGAGGCCAGAACCCCGAGATCCACCCTCCGACGGTCAAGTCAGAATAGTATAAGCATATAGTAAAGAGGTGGTAGAGAATAACCTGTGTAGGTCTCTGTAGGTAGGATGATCCTACCCTTGTATATATAGTGTATGGATTAGGGTTACGTAGGATGTGGGCCACCCTTTTATCGGGTTCGGCCCATTGGGTCCGGCCCATTCCGGACTATACGCCAACATGTCCCCCAGTCTAGTATGATATGGTTCTTGATCATGTTATGCTAGACTTATGCTATACGTCCTTAGCAAGTAAGCCCATAATAGTATAAGTGGGCCGGGTCGGTCCACAGTATACATCATCATGTCCCTCCAGTCTAGTAAGCGTGGTCGTAGCCGCGGTTACTAGACTAAAAAGACTACTCTTACCATCACAGAGACGTTCGCACTTTCCCACCATACGCCGCCATATCTATCTTCAAACTATGTCAATCATGCCCTATCTTAGGCAAAACCCGCGTACGTGTGTCGGGTGATTGTGCTCTGATGCTTGGTTTCCCGTGGCTAGACGGTAAAGACCCTGTAAGAAGAATACATTTTCTATAATAGGGGTAACACTAGCATTGGCAAGATACCATTCTCGTTCGTTTCTGACGAGAGGATGATGAGAGGGATTTATAATGATGAAGGCGGACCCTGTATAATAAAGGCCGACGGAAGACGTACTTCCATGGCTGGGTAATACGAATATGGCATTCGACTTACGACCGACGGAAAACGTACTTCCACGGCCGGGTAATGCAAATATGACATTCGACTTACGGCCGACGGAAGACGTACTTCTGTGGCTGGGTAATGCGAATATGGCATTCGATTTACGGCCGACGGAAGACGTACTTCCGTGGCCGGGTAATGCGAATATGGCATTCGACTTACGGTCGACGGAAAACGTACTTCCATGGCCGGGTAATGCGAATATGGCATTCGACTTACGGTCGACGGAAAACATACTTCTGTGGTCGGGTAATGCGAATATGGCATTCGACTTACGGCTGACGGAAAACGTACTTCCGTGGTCGGGTAATGCGAATATGGCATCCGACTTACGGCCGACGAAAGACGTACTTCCGTGGTTGGGTAATGCGAATATGACATTCGAATTACGGCCGACGGAAGACATACTTCCGTGGAAGCAGGGCCGCGACATAATTTTTGGAGCGGACCATAAACATAAAGAAGCCGGGCCTCGACATAATGTTTGGTACGGACCAAAAATATAAGGAAGCTGGGCCGCGACATAATATTTGGAGCGGACCATAAATATAAAGCAGTCGGGCCGCGACATAATGTTTGGTACGAACGAGAAATATAAGAAAGCTGTGCCGCGACATAATATTTGGAGCGGACCATAAATATAAAGCAGCCGGGCCATGACATAATGTTTGGTACGGACCATAAATATAAAGAAGCTGTGTCGCAACATAATTTTAAAGAGGTTGGGTCGCGACACATTATTAAGACGTCGAACTGGCCCATGACGGAAGTCGGGCTCACGGACAAAAATATAAGAGTCCCTTTAAAATAATCTTTGCAAAATAATGTTTGCGTAATAATATTTACAAGTAAGGTATAATTGCAAATAAGAAAAAGATATAAATAAATTTTTTTTATCAAATTAAAAAAATATTGGTAATATCTTGTTACCAATTTAAAAAGATATGTAAAATATCTTATCAAATCAAGTTACTGACTTTCTAAACTGATTTTTGCTTTTCATGAGAACACGAAACATAGTTTATTCGTGGTCCCACGGATGGCGCCAACTTGTTGAGGTATAATTTGGTCGGGCCGGTCCTGACGACTCTCCTGGTACCGTTCGGCATCTTCCTGGGCCTTGAATAGTGCTGCCAACAAACAAGAACCGATTAGAAGGGGACCCGAGGCCGGAGCCCCGGGATCCACCCTCCGACGGTCAAGTCAGAATAGTATAAGCATATAGTAAAGAGGTGGTAGAGAATAACCTGTGTAGGTCTCTGTAGGTAGGATAATCCTACCCTTGTATATATAGTGTATGGATTAGGGTTACATAGGATGTGGGCCACCCTTTTATCGGGTTCGGCCCATTGAGTCCGGCCCATTCTGGACTATACGCCAACAATACTATTTTGTTGTATGTTTACGATCTATATCATGATCAGGTAGACAGAGAGAATATTGTAATGACGTTGCTACCGCTCATGCTCAACTGAACGATTGAAATTCAGTTGATGATGTAGAGTGTCACGAAGGACGGGAGCTTGCGACCGCGGATGTCAAAGAGGAAAAACAAGTCCGGGCGTGCGGACAAAATTATCGTAAAATCATCACCCCAATAAATCGCATAATTCTTTGCAAATGAGGATAATTATGCGACAGTTTTTACAAAGTCATGGCTTAATCAAAAAATAAATTATATTGTTTCCTGTTGAACAAATTTTGTTTTGTTTTGTTTTGAAAATGTATATTATGGGTATCAATCCGACTGGTGAGGGAGTAGGGCCGCGACATAATTTTTTGGAGGCGGGGACCCAAAAAATAAAAGAAAAAAAAAAAAAAAGGCCGGGCAGCGAAATAATGTTTTGGTACGGACCATGAATATAAAGAAGCGGCCGTGACATAATTTTAAAGAGGTTGGGCCGCGACACATTATTAAGAGGTCGGACCGGCCCATGACGGAAGTCGGGCACACGAAAAAAAAATATAAGAGTCCTTTTAAAATTATTTTGCCAAAATAATGTTTGCATAATAATATTTACAAGTAAGGGATAATTGCAAATAAGAAAAAAGATATTGATAAAATCTTTTTATCAAATTAAAAATATTGGGTAATACATTTGTTTTTTTTTTTTTTTTTAACCCAAATAAAAATACAGATAATCTATCATGTTTAAAAAATATTTGTATATCTTTTACATTTAAAAATATTTTTGATAATATTTTGTTACCAATTTAAAAAATATCGGTAATATCTTGTTACCAAATTAAAAAGATATGGATAAAATCTTTTTATCAAATTAAAAAATATTAGTAATATCTTGTTACCAATTTAAAAAGATGTGTAAATTATCTTATCAAATCAAGTTTTTACATATGACAGTAATGCATATACAGCGGGAGCGTGTTATTGTGTGGGAGCGAAATAACAAAAATTCGAAGTTTAAGATTTACCAATTTCGAAACTGATTTTTGCTCTTTTCTATTGAGAACACGAAACATAGTTTATTCGTGGTCCTACGGATGGCGCCAACTTGTTGAAGCATAATTTGGTTGGGCCGGTCTTAACGATCGTTCGTTGTCTTCCCGAGCCTTGAATAGTGCTACACACAAAGAAGAACCAGATGCCGGAGCCACAGGATCCACCCTCCGACGGTCAAGTCAGCATAGTATAAGCATGATCATACCCTTGTATATATAGTGTATGGATTAGGGTTACGTAGGATGTGGGCCACCTCATTTATCGGGGTTCGGCCCATTGGGTCTGGCCCATTCCGGACTATACACCAACATGATGTATGTTTAGATTATGTTGAATTTCATGTCTCGAAAACAGGTCAAAAGTGTAGTTTTCAGAAAATGGCGGGTTGAGTCTCATAATGAAACTAGCTTGCATGATCTTACATGACATATTCAACGGTAAACTGCTATATATAGTTTTTGAATGAAGTAGGGAACTCGAAGCGAATTATGGTCGTCTGGAAGTTTTGATTTGCTTAAGATTTAGGAGGAACATGTCAAGTTAGTGTTAAATTAAATCACTTCTTGTTTGGTAGATTAAAGAGCATCTTATAGAGGCCACAAATTCCTTCACTTTTACCGGTATTTCTCTTCATCCTGATGTAACCTTTCTCGCCCCATTTTGGTCCCCAAGAATTCCTTACTGTAATGTAGTCGACTCCTTTGCTTGTTTCATATCCGACTGCTGCTACTCCATGATCAAGATCCGTTCCACAATGTCCATCAAACACACCCTGCATGTAAAACATATCTCTTAAGTTTACTTCAGTAATTTGAGTCCTGCATGCTCATGCATGGGGTTGATTAAGCTAACAGGATCATCACGAGACTTAGCGCTGTAAAATGGATAGTCACGGCCAGAAGCATCAATTGCCACACTAATAGGCTGATTATGCAATTGCTTTCAAGAAGTATTTTCATTGTTGCACTGGTAACTTCATGATAACCCACTGATTGTCACCCTTTCCGGGACACATCCTGATCAATGAAATAATCATGACTTGGGACAATGATAAGAACAACCATACATACAAGAATATATATCGATATCAAGCTTTAGATAGATGCATGACAATGTGACCTCACTATATAAGTTATGTTTTAAGACTGCATGGCTAATTTTTTTTGTGAGAGTATGGATTCATATTAGTTTAGTTGTATCGATCTAGCTTCTAAATTTTGAGCTTAATTACCTTCTTTTCATCACAAGTGCCTTCACTCATGATATAAGGATACTCTTCTTCCTTATGAAGACCACCATTTTTGACTATAAAAGAGAAAGCATAGTCCTCAAACCTCCATTGCAACCATTATTGAAGCTTGTATAACAATCAATCAATTCCTGCTCGGGACAACTCTTGTTAAATTTCCGTTCACTATTGGTTTATACTCACTGCAACACCGTTGAAAAGGCACAGCAGCTACCTGTTTAGGTTGTTGGATTTATCGGATATGAACATATGGATTTTATAGTTATCACTTATTAGGAAGGTCTAGCTAGCATCTGTGGTGCCAAATTCTCCAATATTTGTACTTGTGCTAAAACTTTAGTCGAACATCATAATTTTATAGTTTCCGCCCATAAATGAAAACTAATTATAAGAATGTGTTAATTCTGCCCCGGCCCTCCATTGTAAGTTTAGTAGTTCCAATGTTGTTTATAAGCATTAATATCGGGGATATATACTCACCGCATGAACCCTGGTTCTTGATGGGTGCAACAGCTCCTTTCTTTCTCCTATCGACAGACTTGGGCAGATCCACAAAATCTCAATAAGTGAACTCTTCAGACGACTCCTCTCTCTTCTCAGGTAACTCAACTTTAAGCCCCAAGAACATATTCTTGAACTCTTCATGACTCAAGTCAGCAAACTTATTAAGCCAAGCAGTTGTGATGACTTTTATTTGTTTCATCATATGTTGTCAAGTTGTCCTTAAAGATCTCCAAACCTAATGTAGCTTCTCTTAAAGGACTATCATTATAACTTCCGTGTTTTGAGACCCATGATTCAAAGAGGTTAATGACCTTATCGATGCATGTCAAATCTTCAGGGGTGTACCCCACGATTGAGTACTCATGGGCTAGAGCGGAAAAGGACAAAAGCGCAAAGAAAAGCACGAAAAAGGATGATCTTTTGGAAGAAGAGAAAAGTGTCATTTTGTTTTTTGTGTTGTGGATGGTTGAGATGAGATTGAATGAAGGATGAATGTGAATTTATAGGGTGTTTTGGCCAAGGTTGATCTTAAGTTAATGTTGTTTCAACATTATTAATGTCTTAAGTTTGCTTCTTTTTGCAAGTCTTTTGTGGGATCATCCAAGCATGTCTCCTAGGAATAATTTAACCAAAGAGCAGGTCTATGCAACTGTTGCTATTCATCCTGATGAAATTGTGGTCCGAAAAACTGAGAATAACTACAGCATGAAGGCATATCAATTTATAGAGCTCGTGTCTCGCTGGCTCACACATTCATGTCATATCTTATATGCAAACATTAAGATGAACCTCTTACAAGGACTCTTTCATGCTGTGCATAGTTGTTTTTCCATTAAATTGTTTTACTAATGTCACATTTTTTTCATGTTTGAAGCTTCACAAAGAAAACCTACACAAGATAACTTCCAATTGTGCCACCTTAACAAACTCAGAAAATAGCGGAACATGTTTTGTGATTTTCAATACAGTGATCATATGATTCCTACCGACATTTGAATGCAGTAAAAGATTAGAATGCGTTAATTGAACTGAACTACTTTAAGTAGTGCTATTAGACGGTGAGGACATGACAGACAGAATATCCGTGACAGAAGACATGGCGCTCAGAGCTGCTTTCACAACATCCTGAGAACAACCTGGTTTGACCATTGCTCGTACCTAAAATGTGCAATGACGTAAGCCATAAAGCATGAGAAAAATTAGCGCCTGCAAAAGTATATAACTATAGTGAAGGTAAAATTATCGTGATTTGTAAGGTAAGCACCTTCTTAAGATATTCATTCAATTTCTTAATACGGCCCATATAATCTAAATCCTCAACACACAAGCTCAAAACCCGAGAATCAGCTCCTGGACCGTCAAATTGAAGGGGTCCTGGGTTTCTGTAGATATCATCTAAAAACAACTGTCTGGCATTTTCTCTCAGCAGCCTGCACCGTGCAATTCCAAACAAGAGATTAGTATTTACAGCATATGTTGAAGATACAATAATAGTAGATAACTAGAGATAAAGTTTAAAAGAGAAATATTTCCATGTGCGGATACGTAATGAAAATATACCTGCAGGGTCAATTTATACAAATATTTGTTAGAGCCCGTATTATTATTATCGGGCTCAAGCCCGTCTCTAGAATAATCCTTGTACTCTATATAAGGACCAGATTATGAAATAATACAGACATCGATTCATTCATTCTTCACATATTTTTCTAAAGTCTTAACCCTAGAATACACCTCTATCTTCTAAAGCACTCACAAATCTCTCATGGAGTCCGAATGTTTCTCAAATAGCACACAATCAGTTAGAAGCCCTGCCAATCCACAGTAAGCTTAATTCGTCTTTTTCTATTTGGGTAAAACGCTATTGATCCATATATATATATATATATATATATATATATATATATATATTTGTGTTATAAAATTTATTCATGTTAGAGCATAGGTAACGATATCACGAATGGAGTAAATCATTCCATCAAGACAAATCACAAATTTAAGAGATAAAACACACGACATTGAAATAAAAACACTTTGAAGATAAGTTGCAACAGATATCATATGATCAAAACAGAACGAATCACATAGTTAGTTAGGGTTCAAATACACATAAATTAAAGTATATCATATACAAATAAAATTACAGCACATGGATATACAACTACTATTAATCAAAAACGAGTATTAGAGATACCTTGAGATAGATTTTTTTTTTATATTGCAGGATGGATTATGATGAAAAGAGATGAATGATTTATTCACGAACGTGTATAAAAAATTAGACTGGAAACAAGATGAGTCAGTCGGTTAGGTCCGCTTTTCTTTTACGCACGCATTGCATTGGGGGGCCTTACCAATTAGGGCTGTTTAACGGTTCGGTTATCGGGATGTTTGGTTAGTTTGATTCGGTTATTTTGGTTAAAAATTTTTTTTGATTAAATCGAACTGAACCAAACCGAAAACCGAATTTAAATTTCTTTCACTTTGACCCGAATTACACCATATATATTAATTTTATATAAATATTCAGCAAATTTTTTATTTATTTCAAAGATAAAAAGTGTTTTTTTATATTTAATGGTCTTTTTTATATATATAGTTATATAAATTCGGTTTTTCAAACCCATATCCAAACCGAAATCCGAGTTTGTACTTCGCACCGGTTTTGGCAAATTCGGTTCGATTATTAATTCTGTTCGGTTTCTGACTTTTGGTTTTTTGGGTCTTTCTGCTCACCCTTATTAAATACCAATAAAATTAGTTGGACCAAATTCGATGTACTCATAAGTCATAAACTCACGAAACAAAAAACGCGGCACTAGGGCTTTTTTTTTCATCAGGTACTTCATATTTATCTTTTGATTATATCTTTAAAAGTTTTTGGGTGGGTTCCTATTTAACTTTGTGGGTATACTTTTGTTTAACCTCTGACGAATTTTAGTTGGGAGTTTTGTTGTGGCTACAATGTATTATTAGGTATAATGCCCGTGCACACACGGGCTTTTTCTTAAAAAAAATTCGATGTGTTTTTTTTAAAACGTAATAGTAATTTTTGAAATAAGGTCCTACTAGTTTTAATGTCCGTGCACGTACGAGGTTTAAACATTATGTTTTTTTAAATACATGTATGATTTTTATTTTTATTTTGTTTTATAAGTAGTTTTAATGCCCGTTCACGTACGGGGTTTAGACATTATGTTTTTTTAAATACATTTATGATTTTTATTTTTATTTTGTTTTATAAGTTATGTTATATAGTATTATCGAAATCATATGAAGAGAACAGATTCATATATTTTATATATTATATGAGCTTGAGGATAATTACTAATTTTTTTTCTTTTGATTTACCTGTTAACTAACCCGACACTGTGAGCCGACTAATCTCTACAAAACTACTCTTTTAGGTAGCCCGAAGTCGGCTCATGTGAACCTTCGAGGCCACAAGGGGATTAGTTTTCTCCTCGTTATATTCGAACCATTGACCTCCACTTTGAAAGGCTGATTATCTTACCGTTGGGTATGCAGTTGATATTGTATATGTTTTATGATTCTAGTTGCATTATTGAGTCAGCTATACTTAAGATTAATGGTCACACTTTGGGTTAAAACATGTAAAAATTTAGCTTCGCAATCGAATTTAAAAGCATCAAGTTGAGTTATCAAAATCGTCAATATTTATAGAATATAGAAAGCTAAAAAACTCAAATAAGTATTATGTTTCGTACATACAATATGTTTTGGTCAAACAAAGATTTACCTATTGTATATCTTTAATACATATACAAATATAAAAAGAGTTTTACCCATTTTTTCGTCACCAACACTTTTTTAAGATATAAAAGTAGCCTAGATTGTTATATATGATTTATAGGCATACATACATGTCAATGGAATAAAGACTTTTTGAGAAATTTAAATGTTAGAATTTTAGTACGTATTAAACAAAAAGAAAAAAAATGCAATTCTTCCAAACACATCAATGAATAGCTAGAAAACCCTTTTTATTAATTTATGATATTTTATGTGCTTCGGTGTTTTTCTATTTGGTTGTACAACATAATTTCAGACCGACAATGAAAAATCCATCAAAAAGTCTTCGGGTAGATTTGGGATGTGATTAGATACTGTTAAATCTTTGTTTGGAAGTAAAAAATTGTTTACGTTTGTAATATTTTAAAATATAAAGTCTACGGGTATAAAGTTTAAGGGGTTATTTGTTTATTTTTTAAAGTTATAATAAAACATGTAAATTTATAAATTTACACTTAACTCCATATAATTTATTTAAAATTAAAAATCACTAAATTTTTATTAATTACCTCCACTTTTTTCAAGTTTTTTTCTTCACAAATTTGACACATATATTTTTATGTGTTTTTTTTCTCGTCATATTTCTCCACCACAAATTTTTAATTTTGACCAAATCGATTTAATTTTGACTTTTTATTGACCAATCAGATCACACGATTTTGCCTACGTGGCAAAATCAAGCGTTCTGATTGGTCTAATTTTTAAATTCATATGATTCAATTTGATGGAAAACTCCGAAATGATGTAATTATTTTATTATATAAAAGATTTTAGATTTAATCGTGAGGATTATATCGTGCAGTCAAAAACCGTCCTATGCTAAGCCAAATTAATAATAATAATAAAATAATAACGCCTCGCATGCAACCATGCTTGTTATATATAGAGGGGATGTTTGTCTAACCTTTATATGACGGGCTTATGGGTTTATTAGCTCTTATGTGTCAAATAAGTCCAAATTAAGTGTTTGGCTAAGCTTATATGATTGGGCTTATAAGCTTATATAAGTGGGTTTTGGTAAGCCATAAAATTGTGACTTTTTAAAGTGAAGTTGGCTTTATATAACATGTTTCATTATAAATTACAAATTTGTCGTCAATTAGACTTTATCTAAGATTAATATTTTTCAACTCATGTTTCTTATAGTCATTTATCACTCTGAACTAAACTAAACATTTAGGCTTATGATCTTATGATATATACAAGTTGTAAGAATCTAAGAAATCACTTCACTTCATATTAAGAACAAGAAAATAAGGAAGAAACTAGGAAGAAGGTAGAGAGAGAAACAAGAGAGAGAAAGTAGAGAGAATAGGAAGTTTACTTGCAAATGTGTAAGTTACAAATGACCCCACCTACTCTCCATTCATGGAGAGTGGTATTTATACCTAGACTAAAAGGCTTACTTGCCTTTAGTATTTCTACAGGCCGGGCTCGGGTTTACTTGGGCTTTCGCCCGATACACGTGACCGGTTAGCTTACATATAAGAGCCCGTTTACCCGTCTAGCCTATTACAACGTATATTAATTAATGACCACGACCTAATATAATTAATGAATGAACTTCTATTGTTCGACTTAATATTTTGAGGTTAACAATCTCCCCCGAAGTGAGTTCATTGTGACACTCCTTCGTGAGATCAATGAGATTGCTTTTGTTGTTAAGCTCTTGTGATCTTTGTCTCTATCTACGTTGTAGGCTTGTTCCTTCATGCTTTGTGATCTTTGATCTTTAGCCTTTTGTTCATTGTTTTTGACTTTGTCTTTTTCGTCTTGAGATCTTTATATCTTTATTCTTCCGTCTTAATCGTTCTTTGCCACCTTGCGATCTTGTCTCTTGTGACAACATTCTATATTTGCATTCATCTTAAAAGCTTTGCTAACAATCTCCCTTGATAGGACTTTGATATCTTGAAGAGATTTATATATCAGAGTTTGTGCGGAAGTCTTTGTCTTTAATTCTTGAGCTTTCATGATTTTTGAATCTCGATGCTTATAGTATGTCTTTGTAGTTTGAGCATGAGCATGTGGTAATGAATCTGACTTCAGATGGAATAATGCATCACCATCTCCATCTTTATGTATCCTGAAATAAAACAGTTAGCAATAAAGCGGTGCTTTTTACTGGGACGAATATGGATTTGTCAATCATCATATTTTGTTAGATTAACCTTCGGTTCCGTAGGACCATTTTACAGTATAAATACTGTACCTGTGATCAGGTAGATTCAAAGAATCTCCTTGACAGGGTTTCCAGCTCAAAGCGTAGGATCTTCTAACATAGATGTATTAGATTTACCATGCTTGCTAGTTCTCATTACCGGAACGTCTCAAAGCAGACAACACGGTAAGAGTGAATCAGATAGTTACTATCTTTCTGATTAAGCCGTCAATTCATTTCCTGGAACAAGTTTGATTCACATTGAATCGCACGATCGTTTCTTTCCAGTTGACAGAAGTTCGATTCATATAGAATCTCGCAAGTCACCTACCAAGAGCTTGTTTGATGCTGGCTCAAGCAGGATTTCCATCTTCATTGTGAGTACATAAGTATCACTCGGATGTTCTGGCACAATCACAAGGATAATGCGTAGGACTCTTGTTAACAGCTTGTGAACTAATTGGTGTTCAACAAGTGTTAGTAATGGAATGTGTCCTAATGAGATTTATTTATGGATCTCTTGGCTCTAGACTCGATTAGTGCGTTTTGGTTTTAGTAATCGGAGGGGCTAGGAGCTGACTGCACCTATTAATATCAAATATTTTTTCTCTCGGAGTGAGAAAGTCAATAGAAGTCGTGTGTATCTCCATGACAAATGAGACAAGTTTCTGTTGAGAGAAACCCGAATGGCTGGGAAGGGTTGTGCATTGCATCACTGGGTCCATGATGTCGTCTTCAATATCAGCAATCAACATTGTGATTCTGACAGCATATGTATTGACCCGGTTTCTGCCTAAGGTGTAGGGAGGGCTACTTTCTTTAGACCCTTTATCCATACATTTCTTTTTAATTCTTCAACCCCTTCAATGCTTACCAAGACGTCATTACTAACACCTTGTTGTGATTGTTCCAGTGTTAGCTCAATCTTAGTCGGCTATCTTCGTCCCTTCTTACAACATTCATTTCCATTCATACCTAAAGGATGCTATTTTTCTACTATGAGTGTCCTTGGGTAGATCCCTCGGTTCTTAGTTGATCCAGTAGGAATATACCTATCCTTTACCACCTTATGACTTCAGAATCGTCGTGAAATAAGATGTTGTAGGGTATGAGATCGTAACCATAAAACCTTTTTCGAAGAGTATCAAGCATTTGAGTCGATAAGTCACTTATTATTTCAGAATACCCATTTTAAATACATTTCTCCCCTTATTTTAAATCTAATTCATTGTTTTTGAAAACTTTGTGATTAAAATTTGTCTTGAAATACCATGGGGAATACTTTTACTTAGCATGATTTTTACATGGAACATAAACTTGCTCCCCTCGATTTTACATATGTTTGACACCAAAAACAATGATACCAAGTTGTAAAATGAATATAAAATTGAGGGTTAGCATTGTTGAGCACATAATTTTGAAAGATTATGAATTGTCATTGAAGAATTCTTGAAAAATTATGCTCAACCACCTAATCATCTTATAACAATCAATCTATTTAATAGTCATTATTATTCCGTAGATGTTATTAAGACCTTTTATAATGTGTTGAATACATAAGAATTGTCATTGTTTGATGTATCCAACAATCATTAAAACATTGTTTTTCAGAAAAACTCCCCCTCAAACTTTGACTCATTTAAAAAATGACACCAAATGTAGAATAATTGTCTTGTAAAACAATATGAGGGATGGAGTGTTGAACACACAATTTTGAAAGATTTTGAATTGTCATTGAGAAATTCTTGAAAAATTGTGTTCAACTTTTTGAAAAACCAAATGTTAGAAGACTTCTCTTCTAACGCTAAGGATAAGCGCACTTATGCGTACACTCTCCTTTGTCGTTCGGGTCCGAGTTGCAATTGATTACAAGTCATAAAGAAAAATTAGAAATGACATGTTTTGAAAACATTTGAAACTCCTGTTCGAACTTCATTTACACACCCGTGTTGATATTAATTAACTTTTCTAGGTACGAAAATGTTATTGATTCCAAGAGACATGTCGAGAAGAATATTTTTTGAAACATTTTCTGATTTTTTGATTTTGTATTTTCTTTTTGAAATTTTATATTTTTGTATTTGGTTTAATAAAAAATATTTACATGTTGACCTCAGCATTGTTATGTGATGGTGAAATAGTAATTCCGACTCTTGTCGTGATGTAACTGGTTCTATGTCTTGACTGGAGTGAAACAACTTTTATAGGGGGTGGAACCAGCTTTGGAACTTGACAGTTCATTACTGTGGTCGTGTAATTCCGAGTTCTGAACTGTTATGATCAGAAGCATTGCTTATGATAATTGAAATTCCGTTGAACAGCCCTGGTTTCTCAGATATCAGTGTTTTCAGCAACCAAACTCGGAGTCCTTCCTTTGTAGGATTTAAAGATGTACCTGCACTGACATCAAGAGTTTGTTTGCATTCATACTGGTTCGTGATATCGTCATTTGAACCATTTTTGGGTTCACTGTCAACCTTACTTGTGCTAGAGGTGAATATCTTTCCAGTAGGAATCCATTTAAGACCAACTATCTTGAAAATTTTACTCGTTAGTTTCCACCTAAGACAAGATCTATGAGTCATTGTTTTCTCATGCACAACAGAAGTCTTTTTGATTGAAGACCTATGTATTTTTGGGGATTGTCTTTTTGTTTCTTTGCAAACTTGTTTGCTCTACGGGGATCTATTTTTTGTTGTCTTATTTGGGATGGAACCTTAGCATGTGAGTTGATGATTCATTCAGGAACTTTGTTACACAATGAATCATGTTGGCATTAAAAGGACACATTTCTGACATGCTTGAGCAAACAAATGTTTGGAGTCAGAATAACTTTCTAGAAATTCCTAGAGTGTGTCTGTATGGGCACATTCACTTATGTGAACACAACTACTCTTAGATGCATGCCAATTCCTAGACTTTTGGTTATTGATCCTAGGTTTTGGTTTGCTACCATTAGTTGTGCTTTGTGATCTAGCAGAAGGCATCACACTAGGTTCTGAATTCCTACTGCTTTCTTGTGTCTTTTTCTTAGCTTCCTCTAGGTAGTGTTTATGAACCATGTCATTTGAGCTATACCTAGATGAGCCAGGTGCAATCATGTGATGAGGTTTTGCAATAGCAAATTCTCTTTCCTTAGGCAAATAAGGTGTGTGACTTAGTTTGAAAATCGTTATTGACGTCAACTTAGGAGGCAAACCTTTTAAAATAGGGACAATTCATGTCCAAAGATATTTCATACAAAGATACATGTTATAAAATGAATTCACTTACAATTAGGTACAGAACCATGTTGCTGGGATATTAATTCCCTTTAGGCTATTTACCTGAATACTCAGCTTTTTAATCAAAAATATTGTACAAAACACGATAATAACAAACATTAAACTACTTATAGAAGAGTATTCTTTTCTTTTACCAAATCAATGTGGGTTGGATGTTCAAGCCTACAACCATCTCTATGGATACAAATTGCAGTCCCTAAAAATATACAATTGGGCTCACCAAATTATACATATCATCTCAGGTATTTTAACAAAGGTAAGGATTTGAAAGCCTCTAACGATTTGTTCAGGTCGGCTTCGCTGCACAAGAAATATAACATTCATTAGTCGAGACATATGGAGGCAAAAAAAGGAGGGGTGTTTTGTCAAAGAGCTGTTAGCAAAAATGGACCTTTCGGCATCGCAAATCACTGGGTTTGCAAAGTTCAATGGCATATTGCGAACTTGCATAAAGACTATTAGAAAGAAGGATTATATTGTGGCCATGCTGCTCTTCAAGGAATAAGGTCCTGGAAAGCTCTAATCTTGTTGGGGTTCACGCTGCATAAACCCTGCTAAGCCCATAAACAATTAAGGTAGCCAACGCTTCAAATTCCAAATCTTCAACAACAATTAATAGAGTCCTTTGTTTCAGAATTAGAGTAAAAAAGAATGGGTAATATACATTTACTGCATATCCAAATGATCGCATAATTAAAATTTAAAATGGGATAATTAACATGTGCTCAATAAGGACTCTACCTTCGGTTCTAGCTCTAACAATTTGATCAGAGAATTAATGTCTGAAATCTTCTTCGCATAGATTAGAACAGTATGGTCATCCCGTTCCTGTGATAATAAAAAAGTTTATCATTTTCAGCATACACACAGGTTAAATTCTGCTACGTATATAGTAACTGAAAATACACAAATTTAATCAAACCTAAAATATGTAACAATCTTTATAAACAAAGATCCGTAAAAATAATAAAAGTGACAATATAGTATGAACAAACCTGTATATGAAACAAGTGATATGCATTCCAAAACATCCTTGATTTTTTACTAATTTCAGATTCAACAAATGTGTAGGATTTTATCTTCAATATCCAAGGATTCCGAGATTGATTTAGAAGCACGAATATAATTATGATCCAGAAATTTTTATTCCAATTTTGTTTGGTTTTATAATACAATGGATGTTTTTGTTGCGGGATATGATAATTGAATTTGGTTGTTAATTTGTTTGATAATCAGTTTTTGATTCCGTAGATGGTTATGATTTGATCTTCATACACATAGTTGTGGTTTTTGTTTCGTGGTGTGGGTTTTCTATTTAGGTTTTTTTTGACAGTTAATGCTGAAAAGGGGGAATTAATACTGGCCGTTGATTATTTTTGATTTTATAGGTGTCGTTTTCTCCTTTTTTTGTTTCAAGATGAAGGTTTCAAAAACCTTGTTTTATATAGGTTATATTTTATATAGGTTATAGATAGATGTGTATATATATATATATATATATATATATATATATATGTATTATATACTATATTCTAACAACCGCCCGCGGCTCGGGTAAGCTTCATAATAAAATGGATCATTATAAGTGGACGTAAATAAATATTGAAAAGCGCAAAACATCCGAAACATAAAATTGCCACAAAAATAATTTGTCATTTTTTATACAAAAGATAATGAATATGCTATATATACAAAACACTAACGCTATTAAATAGCTATTGTGTGCTTGGGACATAAGCACTGGGCAAAATTATAAAGATGTTCATGCTTGTGTTTATCTTCGCTCGTCCGTCTGGCTTGTGTTTTGCAGTCTATCATAAAGCGATAAGCATCTGTAGCAAATTGTTTCCTTGATTTGAGGTCTGTAATCAGCAATTCTTTTCGCTTCTTGACCAAGTGTTAAGTTGCGTATTATTCTCAACGATAGCGGCAATGTGAAGGGTTGTTTCATAGCCCGTATTGATAATAATAACATATGATGTAAACAATTACACTGGCTAGCTTCATAACAATCTAGAGATTACCCTAGAGTGGAAGATGTAAATACGTATTTAAAGGCGTTTAAAAACTCAGAGAAGGAGAGAAGAAGAGGGAACCCACCTGTGAAATAGTGTTCCCATTTAATGGAACATTCAAGCCATAACAATGGTGATGACACTTCATAGAACAATAGAAGATATATGTAACTCCAGTTTAGCTTTTGAATTAAGTTGTACATAATTGTGACAAAGATCCTGAAAACAAATAGATTCAAGTCAGCATGTGAATGAAACAAACAAAAACAACAGGATATATTATGTACCAAATTTACAGTAATGGAAAATTAACCAAACTTCACATGCTGATCTGTGGACTTCACTATAACCCGACAGTTGTCCTTACAGGCAACACGTTTTTTTGACACATTATATGTTTTGCGTACTTTACTGTTCATCAGGTGTGTGTATGTAACGGTTGAACTATTGCCAAAAACCGTGTGCCATTTTTTTTAATATTCTAAACTGTTTGCTTAAAAGGACTGCAACTTCTGCTTGACATTTCTGTAATCATATACTACCTGGTGCGAAACATCAAAGACTATAAGACGTTCCTTTTCACAGCTTGGCTGCATTGAACCAGCAGACATGTCATTATGTTGGGTGAACACTTCCTGAAATATTAAATTAGCAATGAGCAAAGTTAAATTAGCATAGTTGAAACAAAAAATCTATTGTAAACATGTCAATTTAGGTTGTATTGTAGCATGTTAAACGGGTTATATTAGTACAACCTAGCTATGAATGAAGCAGGGCAAATGGTAGGTCAATTGATCGTGACCCAACACGTTTTGACCCATGACCACCCTATTTGTTTAGCATATAAGTAACGGCCAAAATTGCAATCAAGGCAGTTTTATAGTTTCGGTATAGATGCAGAATTGCTACTAAAAAAGGCATGTACCATTAAACCTGAAAATTAAGTAAGTTACCTGCAATTCTATCAGGAATGTACTTGAGTGCAGCCCGGGTATCGACCCATCTGACCTATAACTTGAGGAGCCATCCAATACGGTGTACCCTTCATTGACTTGGCTCGGGTCATTGTATCCTAGAGAAAAATATATTGGCACGTGGTTATGAAGAGACTTAATTTAAATGGGATAAAATCCTAATCAAAACATAGCGCAAAAAACTATTGAAGCTTATAACATGTATTGGACCATACTCTTAACAAAATGAAATTGATTTATAGATGATGAAAATCTAAACAATTAAACGTACCTGCTAAGGCTTGCAACCAAAAAGCCACGATAATGCTTATTTGCATATGTGTGAGCCAACAAACCCATTTCCACACAACACAAGTAACTAATTCTGAAAAAAACAACATTTATATGAAAATGAGGGTATTTGGAATTGCTTATATCAAAGTGTTTATCCAGTTCAAAAAGTAATGCTTATTCAAGATCCCAAGACATTAATAAAAGAAGGACAATATATCAATTACCACCTTGGTCACACCGTCAAATTCCTTGACATCATTAGTAAACTTCACAACATCTTCCTTAGCTAGTGCAACAACTAAATCCTACCATAAGAAAGATTTTTTTTATAGTTTAAACATAGCCGTAATACTTTATTGAACTTACTCAATCATACATCAGTATTGTTTGATGATATGTATATATGTTGAAGCCAATCTCGGTTCCAGTGATTTAATGCTTGCAGCTAGAATCCTCATCACAGATAGAGCATACCAGAAAACCAACCTGAAGTTTAATGAATATTAAAATTGGTGAGTGTTTGTGACTGGTAACGTAAGTGCTTGTCTGTTTAACCCTAATATTGCAATACTAAAAGTGGGTATCCATACACTACCAGATAATTAACCATACCGTCAAACCCAATCATCAATACAAACACCTAATTTTACAATCACACAATAAAATCATCAATAATTCATAACAACAATTGAAATATCAAAATCCCTAAAATCAAGCTGAAATCATTACCTTTAATCATAATTTAAGTTAAAACCCTTAATTATCCTCCTCTTGTTACGGTGTTTAATCAGAATTCGGCATCGTGAAACAAAGGACGAAGATGGTTCTGAAGCCCTAAATCAAGAATTTGAAATAATAATTAAAATTCATAATTGCAAACAAAATTAGTCCCTAAATCGTCATACATAAAAATTTACCAATTAACCTACTTCGATTCAATCCGAAAAAATTAAGTCTAAGATTACCTGCAACGATGATTATGAAGCCGGTGATAATTTTCAGTGGATGATATAGTCGGATTTTCAGTGGATTATTGTTTTGGAAAGGCCGAGTGAAATAGGGAGAGGAGAGTTGTTTTTTGAATAGATTGAGAGGATTGTGAGAAATTTTAGGAAATGAGTTACAGGTTATGAATGCGCCCTGTTTAACCATCCGTAATTTTCTAAATGATTTTTAAAATCATACAATCACACCTAAACATGGTATTGAATCATGCTAATTAATGAAATGTAAGTCAAAGATAACATTTTTGTTTTGAATTACCAATCACAAATCTTGGCCTGCTCCAATGGTTGAGTCCACCAGGGCTAAAAATTTTACAAATTTCTGAAAAAAATCAGGCATTGTGGACCAAAATGCCTTTTGACGTGGCATTGTTGTTACCATAATAGTACCATGTAGATGTAATGTCATACTTATCATGCCATGTCACATATGCCAACTCATATCCTTGCTCCTATATATAAGTAAAGATAGTACTGTAATTGACATTTCTAAAACAACTCTAATCTCTTGTAGTCTTGTTTAACAAGAAAATCACAACCACCATCAATATCATAGGTTGCTAACTTACTATGAGGGAACGCAAATAAAAGTACAGACCCATGCGAGAACCATCATCAACCAATCAATTATTTAGATATTTATATTTAATTTATTTGAATTCCAAAGGTATAATTATAAAATACAATATTTTATTTACTTTTTGAGATTTAACTCACCGGTCCAGAAATAGTTCAAGAGACAACCGAGAAGATCATCCATATCAAACAAAGGATTCAAGCCGCTCGTGATCGACAAAAGAGTTACGCCGATTTGAAGCGTAAGCCGATGGAATTTGAATTTGGAGATAGAGTTATGCTTACACTGTGTTCTTGAGTTATTTCATTAAAGAAAAGGAAAGGAAAGGAAACACTTTCCTCCCAAAATTGGGAGGAAACACTTTCCTCCTATAATCATCAAAATAACACTACCTTTCCTTTCATTTCCTTCCATTTCCTTCCTTAAGTAATACTCGACAACATGGGCTGTTTCATTTTCACTTTCTTTCTTAACTAGAACTCGAGAACACAGTGTTAAGGTTTCACCTTAGAAATGGGTCGTACATTTTAGCAAACGGGGGAAGTTAAACCCCAGGTATGTTGGACCATTTAAGGTGTTGGAAAAGGTTGGATCCGTTGCTTACAAGCTAGAGCTTCCTCAAGAGTTGAGCAGGGTTCACAGTACGTTTCATGTATCCAACTTAAAGAAGTGTTATTTCGACGAACCATTAGCCGTTTCGTTGGATGGAATTCATATTGATGATAAGCTCTATTTTGTGGAGGAACCCGTAGAAATCATGGATCGAGAAGTCAAATGATTGAAGCAAAGCTGTATCCCAAATGTCAAGGTTCGGTGGAACTCTAGGAGGGGTCCTGTGTTCACATGGGAACGTGAAGACCAATTTCAAAAGAAGTATCCGCATCTCTTCACTAAACCCGTACCTTCGTCAAGTGTCGCGACTTGAGCCTTGGGGACAAGGCTCTTCTAACGGGAGGAGACTGTAACATTCCGTATTTTCAGGTCATTTTACAACTCAATAGTTCTCATTAATTATTTTTAGAGTTTTACGCGGTTGCTTTTAATTTTTATCGTTTAGTTAAATCGCGTAAACTAACAATCATCATTCAACGTAAACGGGCATCAAACAAATAAAAGTTTACGTCAAGCAAGCATTATATTATTTTTACGAAAATAATAATCAACTTTTTGTATTTTATTTTTATTGGATACGTAAAGCGTTTATGTTTCGCAATTAAATATATTTAGGCATACCCGGAAGCACCTATACCTATCTATACTTCCTAAACTACAAGTATTACTAGTATACTTCTCCTAAAAATATCAAAGCAATTTTTGGCTTTCTTTTCTCCCCCTAAATCACGGCAACCACAAGGAACATAGCACACTAAATCTTTTCTAAGACTTCTTATCACTAGTACACTTGTAGCTAGTTGAAACCAGCATGTTCCTTGTTTTCCTCTTTGTGTAACCGTCCCCCCTAGCTCACTAATATCTTGGACATGGACTTTCCTAATAGTAACTTTGACTACCTTTGTGCATATATAAGAAGATTACCACTAGTATTCATTCATTCACTTTCATTTACTAGCAAAAACTCAAACCATTCTCCTTGTTTCTCTCCTACCCACGGCTCACCCTTAAAAACCAAGAACAATCCATAACTTTTTATTCTAGTAAGCATACAAGTGATCATGGGTATTATCTAAGGTGTTTGGAAGTATATTGGAAGCTTGGGTAATCATTCTAGCAAAGGGTTAAACAAGATCAAAGTTAGGGTTTCTCATTAGGGTTTCAATTTGGGTTTTGATTTCTAGGGTTGATATTATGATCTTCATCATCCTACACTTGCCTAAGGTCTTCTAAACCTTAATCTTTTCAATATTTTACTTACATGTTATGCATACTAGTTATCTTGTTAACCACCACCTAGGTTTATGTTTTCACGAGTTTACAAAATAAAGTGTACATATATGATATTCAAACCTATGTATTATTGTAGTGAAATAATGCTTAAAATACAAAGAGCACACTTATTATGGGTATGGTTTAACTTATAAAGTTCATGGAAAGTTTACTTGTTGAAAGTTTAAACACAAAGTTATATATATAGAGATTACCATGAACATATTTCTTGGACAAATGATGAACTAGAGGACTTAAAATATATATGATTTGTAGTAGGAAATATTATAGAGGACTTGTAACCATTTTACTTAAGTTAAAACTTTTAAAAACAAGTTTATAAAACTTTATAAAAATCATCAAACCTACTTATCAAATTCGAAAAATAAAACATTTATTTTATATTTTATTAAAATACTACATGTTATGAGGATCGTAAGCATATAAAAAACTCAAAAATCCGAGCTATAACGAAGACGATACGTCATTTACAAGTTTACAATAATAAATACTTTTATAAAAATAATTTTATAAAAATAAATTACTGTTTGTTGGGAAATAGATTGTAAAAGACTTAATACTGATAGTATAACAGTTAAGTCTGGTAGTATTAGTTAGTTCTGGCAGTACTAAGTTAATACTGGTAGTACTAAGTTAAGTCTGACAGTACTAAAGTTAGTACTGGTAGAGTAGCAGTACTATAGTTAGTACTGGTCATTTTTTAGTTAATTCTGTTTTAGTTAAGTCTGTTTATGTAACAGAATTGTAATAGTTATCTTAGAGATATCTTAGGAGATATCTTAGGAAAGGATATGCATTATCCTTTCACACGTTTGTAAAGCCCATTAGGGTTTCCTTGGTGTATAAAAGGAACCCTATGACACAATGTTTAGAATGAGATTGAAATATTATTCTAATAGAAATCAATAGCAATATACAAAGTTAGTTTACAATTGTTCTTCTTAGTACTTGTATTAAAATTCCGCATTAACACATAGTATTCATAGTCATTGTCTCTCACATAGTTGATTTGGATTTATTCAAGTTAGCCATTGTCTTATAAAGGCTAATCAGATCCAAGACTTTGGACCTGCAAGTGGTATCAGAGCCAATAGAGGGACTCTGAATAAGAAGAATCACAAGATCACAAACAAACACTCTCCTACAATTCTTTACAAAATGTCTCAACCTGCTAATGATGAGTTCTCACAACATCTCAGTGATGATGAATAATCAAACCATGAAGATGCATCAGACACTGGTGTTGCACCTAAACAACAACAACAGGTGATTCCTCAATCAATTGCTATCTCAAATATCAAACTCCTAATTCTGAAGAAGGAGGAGTATGATATATGGGCTATGGAGATGGAGCATTACCTTGAGTACATTGACAATGATGTTTGGAAGGTAATTCAAAATGGTAACTCCAAGAAGAGAATTTCAACTAAAAAGGATGGTATTGTTCGAATACTTTCACCATTAACTGCTGCAGAAATTCAAGCTGTTGAAAAGGAAAGGAAGGCTAAGAATATCTTGCTGATGGCCATTCCCAATGAGCATATGAGAAGATTTCATGGAATGGATGATGCAAAAGAGATCTGGGAAGCCATCAGAACTAGGTTTGGTGGTAATGCAAATTCAAAGAAAATGCAGAAGGCTGTTTTCAAACAACAGTTTGAAGCATTTAAAATATCCAGTTCAGAAGGGTTAGAAAAGGGATATGACAGATTCCAACAATTACTTTCTCAGTTGGAAGCTCATGGTGCTGAAGTATCAACTGAGGATGCAAATCATAAGTTTCTCAGATCTTTTCCCCCAGCATGGTCCAATCTGGCAATGACTATGAGAACTAAACTAGAAGTTGACACTTTATCTATTGATGATTTGTACAATAACCTTAGAGTTTTTGAGCAGGAAATCCAAGGTGCCTCAAAAACATCTTCAAGTGCTCAAAATGTTGCTTTTGTTTCACAAAGCAAGAGCAGCACTAATAAGGTTAAGTCTGGTTTTACTGGTGCCTACAATACTTGCGCTCCTTCTACTTCTTCAACCAATATACCTGAAAAAGAAGTTCTTGCTGGCTTTGCTGATGAAGTTATCTATTCCCTCTTTGCCAAACAATCAGAGGATTGGGACTTGCTTCATGAAGATCTGGAACAAATTGATGACTTGGACATTGAAGAGATGGACATAAACTGGCAAATAGCAATGATTGCTATTCGAATGAAGAAGTTCTATAAGAAAACAGGAAGGAGAGTTTGTGTGGATGGAAAAACACCTGTTGGCTTTGACAAAAAGAAGCTTGAATGCTTCAATTGTCACAACACTGGTCACTGAACTCATAATACCTTTTCCTTTATCTTTAGAACTTGAAGGTTTTATCTCTTGTGGAACTTTGAACTCACTTGGCTCCTGAACAACCACCCCTTTATCCTTGGGTCTTGTAGTTGTTGTTGTTGTAGCAGCAGTAGTAACAACTTTAGGCTTAGCTGCTTTAATCTGTATAAGTTTTTTAGCCAAAGTGATTTCCTCATTTGTTGTAGGAACAGCACTATCATCACCAACAGTAGTAACTGCTTCACCAGCAGTACTATCATCAAGCTTCTTAGTACTCTGTTCATCTTTCCCATCAACCTTAGCTTCCACAGGCATCTCAACATCATCCAAAACTCCAGTATTAAATATCAAGTCATCATCTTGTCGGAAACATCAACATCAGCATCAATATCTTTAATACTCCTCCCCTGTTTGGATGCATCTTCAGGAACACCCAAACTCTCCTG
>BQNB010071370.1:2963-32792 GCA_026074375.1 Tanacetum coccineum | reverse complement strand
GCCTCTTCATCATCATATACTGATGATCTAATGTTCTCATTCTTTGCTAATCAGTTAAATAGTCCACAACT
The DNA here is from genome assembly GCA_026074375.1 of Tanacetum coccineum. Classification (NCBI taxonomy): domain Eukaryota; kingdom Viridiplantae; phylum Streptophyta; class Magnoliopsida; order Asterales; family Asteraceae; genus Tanacetum; species Tanacetum coccineum. The sequence continues at coordinate 32,721 of BQNB010071370.1, read as the reverse complement.
GGATGATGAAGACCTTGAGCAGATTGATCATGATAATTTGGAAGAAATGGACCTTAAATGGCAAGTGGCCACGCTTTCTATGAGGGTTAAGCGATTTTATAAGAAGACTGAAAGAAAGTTAATCTTAAATGGCAAAGAACCTGTAGGTTTTGACAAAACCAAGGTTCAATGTTTTAACTGTCATAGAAGAGGCCATTTTGCCAGGGAATGTAGAGCAACAAGAAATCAAGGGAATAGGAATGGAGATGAAAGGTATAAAAGCAGGGATAACACCAGAAGGACTGTACCAGTGGAGACCTCTGTGCATTGGTTGTTCAGGTGAATGCTTTGATTGTCCAAGATGGACTGGGATATGACTAGAGTTATATAGCTCAAGATGAACCAACTGAGTTTGCTCTCATGGCCTACACTTCAAACTCCTCAGGGTCTGACACAGAGATACAATATTGTTCTAAAAACTATGTTAAAACGTATGAAAAACTTCAAAAACAATTTGATGAACAGAGACAAACTCTTAGTAAGGCTAATCTAGAAATTGTAGCTTATCAGTTAGGCTTTGAATCTGTAGAAGCACAATTAATTATTCATCAGAAAAATGAAGCTGTCTATGAGGAAAAGATTACAGTATTAGAGTTTGAAGTAAAAGATAAAGGTAATGTTGTCACTAGACTTACAAATCAGTTAGATGAAACCTTAAGAGGAAAAAGATTGATAAAAGCTAAACTAGAACAGTTTGAAAAAAACCTCTTCTAAAAATTTAAATAAAAAAACTGATTAATAGTCAGTTGAGTTGTAAGATTAAAAATGGTCTAGTATATGGAGATCAATTAAATGAAAATGATTCAAGTGGTAGTGAATTGTTTAATAGTGTATTTGAGAGTCGTTCAAGTGATAGAGATGACAATCAAACAAATGATAGGTTCAAAAAGCGTATACATGGGTATCATGCCTGGTTCCTCCTCATCCTTTTAACTAGGAACTAATGCCTCAACATAGCTGATCGATCTTTTGAGGATTGGATGATTTTGTTTTTAGCTACCTACTATACAATAAGACTAGTGCATTTCCAGTGTGTTCAAGTTGAAGCAAAAATCACTCCACTAGTAATGCTAGTGTTAGAAAATGCCTAGAGATGAATCTGTTAGGCTAGTGGGTTATCAATGAAGATTGGGTTATGATGAATGAGGACATTCTTCAATCTAATGTTTTGCAAGCAACAGACAAACCTAGTCTTAAAAGGATTGAGTTTATTGATGCTAAGAATGAATCTGTTAAGCCTAAACAAGCTGAAAAATGTAGGATAATCACTTAAAATCCTAAGGTAGATAGAAGAGATTAGAATGGGAAAATGACTCAAAAAATGGGGTTAGGATTTGGGGTTTACTAAAGAAAGCATGTTTTGTTTTGTTAGGGGGGTTGCAGTTACAGCCATTAATAAAAGTCTGTGATTGTCATTGAAAAATATTTTAAAAGGGAATGGCAAAAAGTTAATTTGAAAAATATGAGAAAGAATACTGGTTAAAGGGAAATTAGACCAGTTTGGAATAGTGTTCAGAGAATAAATCATCAACCATATATTTGTGTCCATCTTGCTGTCTTAACAATGGTTTGGAAGTGTTTAACGTTAGTCGCTGCAAGCAAAGTCCTAAGAGCAACATCATCAACTAGTTAATTCAGGGACAATTATACTGATACCCATACAAATAGAGTGATGTTTCAATATTAAAAACAAATGCTTTTCATAAGTCGCTTTCACCTATTAGAAGGTCTTTTTATAAATCAACAGCATCAAATACCAGGATTTCAAATAAAAAAGTTAATACTGTCAGAGTAAATGGTGTTAATACTGCTAGGCAAATAGCAGTTAATACTGTTAAGGGAACTGGGGTTACTGCTATTAAGGCCTCAGCAGGTTGTGTTTAAAGACCTAAAATGACTGATTCAAACAATGTCTCCAAAGATAATAATGGATCATGGGTCTCAAAAATAGTAAATTATATAGATCCACAAGGCAAACTCAAGTCAGTAGTGGCTTGGGTCCCTAAGAGACACTGACTCTCTTACTTTTGTGCAGGGAAATCCACAACATGCTTTAAAGAACAAAGGAATATTTGACAGTAGATGTTCCAGGCATATGACAGGGAACAAAGACTTCCTTACTGACTATCAAGACATTGATGGAGGTTTTGTTGCTTTTGGTGGAAGTGCTAGAGGTGGTAAGATAACAGGAAAAGGAAAGATAAGAACAAATAAGTTAGACTTTGAAGATGTGTTTTTTGTCAAAGAACTAAAGTTTAATCTTTTCTCTGTCTCATAAATGTGTGACATGGAAAAACAGGGTTCTTTCACTAAAAACTGGAATTGTCTTGTTTTGTCCTCTTGATATTAAGCTACTTGATTGAAAGCCAATAGTCATGCTTAGAGTTCCCAGACAAGCAATATGTACAGCTTTGATTTAAAGAATGTTGTTCCTTCTAGAGATTTAACTTGTTTGTTTGCAAAAGCCACAATTGATGAGTCTAAATTATGGCATAGGAGGCTGGGTCATGTGAATTTTAAAACAATGAATAAACTTGTGAAGGGAAACCTTGTAAGAGGTCTTCCTTCAAAGATTTTTGACAATGACCATACTTGTGTTGCTTGTCAGAAGGGAAAGCAACACAAGGCTTCCTGTAAGGCTAAACTTTTGAGCTTTATTAGCCAACCCTTACAGATGTTGCATATGGACTTGTTTGGTCCAACATCTGTTAGGAGTATCAACCATAAGACATATTGCCTTGTAGTGACTGATGACTTTAGCAGGTTTAGCTGGGTTTTCTTCTTAGCCTCTAAGGATGAGACTAGTGGGATTCTTAAGAGATTTATAACAGAAATAGGAAAACTAATTAAAACCATATAGGTTAAAGTAATCAAGTGTAATAATGAGACTAGGAATTCAAAAAGGGAAATGAATGAATTCTGTGGATTAAAAGGGATTAAAAGGGAATTTAGTGGTTGCCAGAACTCCACAACAAAATGGAGTTGCTGACGGAAAAGAACATGACTCTGATAAGGCAGCTAGGGACTATGCTAGCAAATCACTTCTACCTATTGTATTTTGGGCTGAGCATGTTAATACTGCTTGTTATGTTCTGGAATAGGGTTTTAGTGATCAGCCTCATAACAAGACCACCCTTATGAACTTATATCTGCAGACACCAGCATAAGTTCATCGAGACCTTTTGGATGTCATGTTACTATCCTAAATTACTCTAGACCCTTTAGGCAAATGATGGGAAGGTGAGAAGGGTTTTTAGTGGGAGGTACTAGTAAAATAGAAAAGCTTTTAGGGTATTTAATTCTCAAACCAGAAAAGTTGAAAAGAATCTGCATGTAAACTTTCTTGAAAATAAACCAAATGTTGTAGGACAAGGACCTAACTGGCTTTTTGATATTGATTCCTTAACAAATTCTATGAACTATCAACCAGTTACTGCAGGGAATCAAATTAACAAAAATGCAGGCCCACAAGAAGCTAATGGTGATACAGGTTTGAAGAAAAGTGTTGATGATAGACAATCTGAAGAAAAGAATGAGTCTACTCAACAGTATATTGTGTTCCCATTATGGTCTTCTATCTTTTCAAGCTACAAGAGCTCAGATGAAATGTATAAAAATGATACAGCTGATGATGCTGCCGGTGAAACTCCTGTACAAAAACCAGCAAGTGAGAATGAACAAGCCTTGAAGAATGTTCTTGATAAGATGATGGATCAAGAGAAGTAGGCTACAGAGCAATCAGGTGCTGTTAGAAAAGAGTTTGAAGCATAGTGCAACAGGGAGCTTCTTCAAGGGAAGACTACTAAAGGCAGCAGTACTAATAGTTTTAACACTGTTAGCACACCAGTTAATGCTGCTAGTGCACCAAGAAGTTCTAATGATGCTGGACCATCATTTGTTCCTCTTGGTGGATAATGTTTTCTTAATATCAATGATCTTCCAGATGATCCTCTCATGCCTGATTTGTAGGATACTGCTGAAGTTCAAAATACTGGCATTTTTGGCAGTGCTTTTGATGATGAAGATTTGGACACTTACAATTCTCCTTTAGCTGATCAAGTTATGGTGCAGAGGCTGATTTCAACAACATGGAATCTTCAATTGTTGTCAGTCCTATTACCACAACTAGAGTACACTCTATTCATCCTAAAGATCAAATAATTGGAGATCCAAGGTCAGCAGTACAAATAAGGGGCATGTCAAAAAAGAGTTCTGGAGAACATGCTATGATTAACTACATTCAAAAGTGGAGAAGGACAAATTACAAAGATTTCTAGAACTGCTTATTTGCATGTTTCCTCTCTCAGCAAGAACCCACAAAGATAGTTTAAGCCCTTGATGATGAAAGCTGGGTTGAAGCAATGCAAGAAGAACTGCTTCAGTTCAAGATTCAGAAAGTTTGGAGCATAGTTGACCTACCTTATGGCAAAAAGGCTATTGGTACAAAGTAGGTGTATAGAAATAAGAAAGATGAAAGGGGTTATGTGTCAGAAACAAAAGCCAGGCTGGTAGCACAGGATACAACAAGAAAGTAGGCGTAAATTATGATGAGGTTTTTGCTCCTGTTGCCAGGACTGAAGCAATCAGGTTATTTTTGGCCTATGCATCATTCATGAATTTTTTCTTAGGTTTCAAATGGAGTTAAAGTTGCCTTTCTTTTGTACATATTAAAGAGGAGGTATATGTCAGCCAACCTCCAGGTTTTGTGGATCCAGAATTTACAGAAAAAGTTTACAAAGTGGAGAAAGCCTTATATAGTCTACACCAAGCTCCTAGAGCCTGGTATGAAACTCTTTCTACCTATCTGCTAGATAATGGATTCTACAGAGGACAAATTGACAAGACTTTGTTCATAAAGAGAGTCAAGGGTGATATTTTAACTGTACAAGTGGCCCGAAGGCTCTGTAGATGACATCATCTTTGGTTCTACTAAAAAGTCTTTGTGTACAAATTTTGAGCAAATAATGCACAAAAGGTTCCAGGTGAGTTCATTGGGAGAACTCACTTTCTTCTTGGGTTTACAAGTCAAGCAGAAAGAGGATGGGATCTTCATTAGTCAGGACAAGTATGTTGGTGAAATCTTGAAGAAATTTGGCTTTTCTAGTATAAGGACAACCAGTACTCCTATGGAAACCAATAAGGCTTTAACAAAAGATGAAGATGGGGAGGATGTTGATGTCCATTTATACAAGTCAATGATTAGGTCATTAATGTACCTTACATCCTCTAGAACAGATATTATGTTCTTCGTTTGTGCATGCTCAAGATTTCAAGTTCAACCAAAAGTTTCCCACTTAAATGCAGTAAAAAGGATCTTCAGATACCTAAAAGGTCAACCCAAATTGGGCCTTTGGTATCCTAAGGACTCTCCTTTTATATTGGAAGCTTTTTCAGATAGTGACTATGCAGGTGCCAGTTTAGACAGGAAATCCACAACAGGAGGTTGTCAATTTCTTGGTTCAAGGTTAATCTCTTGGCAATGTAAAAAGCAGACTGTGGTGGCTAATTCAACTACTGAAGCTGAATATATTGCTGCCTCTCACTGCTGTGGTCAAGTGCTTTGGATACAAATTACGCTTGTTTTAGGAATTATGGATACAATTTTTATGCAGACAAGATTTCATGTTGACAATGAGAGTGCCACTTTGTGTCGTCAAGCAATCCTAGTCCAACCATTCTAAAACAAAGCATATAGAGATTAGGCATCATTTCATTAGAGACTCCTATGAGAAGAGATTGATAGAGATGGTCAAGATACACACTGACAATAATGTAGCTGATTTGCTCACTAAAGCTTTTGATGTGAGTAGATTTAATTTTCTGGTGGCAAGCATTTGTATGCTTAATCTGTAGCTGCATGATCTCAGGGGAGGTTAATGGTGTATAAGTACAACGAATTATACACAAGTGCTATTTGGATCAAAGTTGGAAGGTAAACATGATGATCAATTACTTAATACTGTAGGGCTTAGCTTTCTCTATTTGAAGAAACTTTGTACTGCTGGTACAAAAAGTTTATACTGCTAGCCTTGGTTAGTACTGCTTAAGTTGTCATGGGTGATTGATGCTTCAATGTTTGGAGATTGCTTTTTTAGTACGAATTTGAAGCTTAATCTGATATCTCAAGGATTAGTACTAGTATTGTTGTTTTGATTAAAGTTCTTAACTTTTATTCATGGGCTATGCATAGATATGGATCCTTATGAATTCTCACATGTCTATCTAGTTATTTCTAGTGTGCTTGTGATGAATAGAGGAATGTTATTGCATAGTTATTGGAGAACAAGTTAATACTGCCAAGCTAATATTAGTACTGCTTGTTACCGTTAATACTGTTGGTGCATAACGAAGCACTTGAGGGTGAAGGTTCAACAACACCCCCTGAACCCCAACCCACACCCTCTACTACAAAACCGGTTTTTCATGAACCTCAAACTAAAGCTCACATTAAGAAACTACTCCCATATCCAACTACATATCAAAGGAAAAGAAAGACTCAAAAATGTAGGAGAACTAAAAAGGACACTCAATTACCTCAGACTAGTGTACCTCAAGACCTTAGAGCAGATGAGGCTGTCTATAAGGAGGGGGCCGGGGTGCAGTTGGTGAAAGGGATATCACTACTGTTTGCTAGCGCCTAGATGCAGTTACAAGGACAGTAATAACATAATTAGAACCCAAACCACAACAATGCCTAATGTTGTCAATTTCCTTAAGGAACTGGGGCAAATTTTAAACTAGGTGGCAGTCCCAGGCGCCAAGATACCATGGGGGTGCTCCTGCTCAGACTAGGTCTGAGAGAGTGCTTGAAAAGCCCAATGAACCACCTCTCTCAGAAGGTCACACATCTAGAAGTGGGGAGGGCAATATGGAACATCAATTTGAATTAACGGTGTGGAAACCTAAAACACGTGATAGGTTCTTTGATCGTTTAAGCTCGAGGTTGTTTAGACCTCATCTAGGATAATATAGTAACAATGATATAAATTGCACATCGAAATGATAAATAATCAAAACTCAAAGTTACTTTAAGGTTTTTCTTTATTAATCAACACAACACCCCAAATACTATTTGATTAGAATAGATCGGTTACTCTAACTAGTAACAGGGATCAAAGATCCTTGAGGCTAAACTCTAGACGTCTACACTAATTATACAAACGTGTACACACACACTTTTGTATCTAGTCGACTCTCATATGATGAACACACACTTTTCTGGATGCTAAAACCTATAACCTGTATCTCTTTATATACTAGAGATATTAGGTTTTACAAAGAGATAAACATAAATTCATTTTTTAATATTTAACTTGATCTTCTGTTATATTCTTTCTTCATAAGGAGATCTTTTGATATCTTTATAATTTGATATCTTTGACTAAATCTTCAATAATTCTCCACCAGCTTGTAGAACTCTTGAATGACAATTTTAGTCATTTAGTTTCCTTCTTGTTTTGTCTTATCACTCAATTATAATTCCACAAAAATTTCCCTCTGTTGTAATGACAAAACCAAATAAGCACAAACTTCCCCTGAAGTTAATATACGAATGAAAACTTCCCCTTAAGCTACCAAGGATCTACAAGTTGCAAATCATTAAATCTTCTTCCCCTTTTTGTCATTATCAAATATGAGACTAAAGTATGCAACTTTGATCTTCACAACTATGAACCAATATTACACTTCAATTCACAAGTTATTCAACAACTCAAATTACCCCTCCATGACGCACCTAAGAAAAATGAACTTGGAGCAATAGGAAACATGACATTAGTTAGTAGTAAAAAAGTATTGCTGTAGTAAACCTTCACTCATGTAGCATATAATTGGTTCAACATTTTAAGGAATAGCTTCACCACTAAAACTCCATATGTTAACCATTTAATAGAATTTCATATTCTGGTAGGGCTCTATGTAATGATTCATCTGATGAAGAAAACTAAGTATTACGAACTTAATGCTAAAGTAGAATAACCCAAACTTGTGTCTTATATCTTGCACTATCCACATGACTTCGAACGTATACCCAAACTGATGTATAGGGAGACCGTAATCTCTTGACAATTTATCTCATCTTTAGTGTGGACACATAACAAAGTGATGCCAATGTGAGCATTGAGCAACATAAGTAATATCTCACACCTTTGCTAGATTTGTTCAATTCTTCATCACATCAATTTCTAAGCTATGAACAGTTACCTCCTGCTAAAAGGTATAATAAAACACAAACCCAAATAATTCCACTTCACCGTCAAATAAGTGATAAACAATCTTCTTCGTAACCACATCTCTAATAAATCCAAAAATATGAGCCTTTAAACTTTCAAGAATATATAAATCAAAAACACAAACTCTTCTGTGTGTGTCACCCATCTGTTCGAGATCACCTGATAACCGAGAACCAAAAACATGTCTTGTTCGATATCGAATATAACCAGCAGTATTAAGTGCTTATCGGATAAACACTGCAGTACACTCTTCTTTTTTTGGATATCAACTGAACAAATACAAACTTTACTTCACAACAGTCAAACTTTCTTCACTTGGCAGTAAAAATAATCTCGTTCTAAAAATACTCAAGTAAGAACAGTTTAACTTCCCGTGCTTTAACAGTATAATAAACCTAATGTTCGAATTATTCCAATTTAATCGAAACAATAGTTAACTCAAAGCTTGAACAGTACCATCATCCTTTGCCTGCGTTTTATCCCTAGCTCGTTAATAATGAACAGAAAAATAGCACAAACATTCTATCTCTCGAACATATATAGTTAGTATTTAACATTAGTAAAGTTTGTCGAACAGTATTAACTAGTACCCAAACAACACTAATTTTACATGTGAATCCGACAGTAGTACTTACTATACGAAACAACAGAAACATACTTTATTGAAGCCCAAATAGTATAAACATCACGTATGAACAGTACATTCCTTTTTGCAGAGTCTCTTCTGTTAGCAGCTATAATACGTGTCCTTAAACAGCGCGCCTTTACAAACTTTCCTTCAAGCAGACCCCACGCACGTGCATTCTTTTTCTTCAAATAGTACACTCTTTAATGTAGGATAACAGCAACAATTTTTTGCATGTACACGGCAGCAGAAACATATATTAAGCCCCATTAGTATCTCTTGACGCATATCTTCCTTATTTTATAAGAGATCTTGTTTCTTAATAAAAGATCTCTTTGTCTCCATAAAAACACAAATAACCTGTTACATCAGTTTTTATGCATCTTTGACTGACTTCTTTTTCTTTTCCTTGCCTCCAACGATCGAGTACAACAACTATGTTCTTTATCCAACATTAGGGTTTGTGAAAACCTATATATACTGAATTTACACTAGGAATTCAAAATTGAATTTCGACACAGTTATTCTTCATCAAAAACTAGATAGAGAGACACAGCTTCTGATACAATTGTGGAGTCGTTATAACCCCGTAGTTCATTTTAAGGGGACTCATCTAGGATACCAAATTGTGGAACCTAAAACACGTAATAGGTTCTTTGATCGTTTATGCTCGAGGTTGTTTAGACCTGCATCTTAGGTAATATAAGTACAATGATATAATTTTGCACATCATAAATATAAACACAATCAAAGTTACTTCTAGGTTTTCTTTTATTATTCATCCAGTCCCAAATACTTTTGTTCAGAATAATCGTGTTACTCTAAACTGTAATAGGGATCAAAGATCCTTGAGGCTAAATTCTAGACGTTTACACTAATTATACAAACGTGTACACACACACTTTTGTATCTAGTCGACTCTCAGAAGATGAACACACACTTTTCTGGATGCCTAAAACCTATAACCTGTATCTCTTTATATACTAGAGATAATAGGTTTTACAAAGAGATAAACATAAATCTTTTGATATTAACTGATCTTCTGTTATCTTCATTTTCAGAGGAGATCTTTTGATATCTTTATAGTCTGATCTCTTTGGACTAATTCTTTATAATTCTCACCACCAGCTTTGTGTATTCTTGTATGGGGGAGGGGTGTACAAAGTTTTTAGTCCTTTATTTCATTCTTGTTTTGTGCTTTATCAACTTAAATATAATGTCCCAACAGATGGCTAATGTACAATCATACCCCATGGATTCACCTCTCCAGGGTTCCACCCTAGAAGTGAGGAGGTAGGACTGAATACTACAAGAATTGATGGACTCTAAGTACAAAGTTGTCAAAACAGGTGCGTGATCTTGGAGGAATGGAAGGTTGCCAATCTGTGGAGAGCCTTAGCTAACGAAAAGGTCAAGAGATTAAAAGGACAAAGGAAGTCCAGACTCACAACCCGAAGGAAGAAATAAGACAAGTTGAGTTTTCAGGATAATGATTTAAATGAAGAAGATGCATCCAAACAGGGGAGGAGGAGTGACAAGACAAAGCCAATGTTATGCAAATTGCTGAAATGAAAATTGCATAAAAATTGTGGAGTTCACACTATGTTTATGGATGGTAAACCTATGGAGACTTAATATATGACGGGGGGGGGGGGGTAGAAGAGAAAAAGTACCCTCACCTGAGCAGGAATTATTAGAGATGAGCTGAACTTGCCGTTAGAAGCTGGAAGAATAAGTACTTATGGCATTTGAGCTTTACTAAACTTCCATCATATCAAAATCTTGAAAGTAGTAACATGTTTTGGAATACATCATCCTAAATGACAAGATGCTTAAACTGAAGAAAACTTGATGATTTGACAAGTAAATTTCAAGTTTGATTGGGCATGATTGTTGGAATTTTGGAGTCACTACTGCCAGTACTACTTATACTACTTGCTGGTTTAAGATTGATAATAACTTGCTACAGACTGAAAGAATTAGATAAGTAGTTTGTACTGCTAGTTATATTAGTTAGTATGCCAGCAACAAATGTTAGTATGCCAGTATAGTTAGTACTTGTTAGTTAATTGTAAGTAATATATAGTAGTTACTGCTAAAGTGATATACATGAGATATATAATCACTTAACGCGTTTTGTAAGCCCATTAGGGTTTTCCTTAGTGTATAAAAGGAACCCTACAACATAGTTAAAGATATATCAATTTTCATAGAAAAAACACATAATCTCATAGTTAGTTATTTCTGTAACATTTGCAGAATATTTGTCGCACAAATCAATATATTCAAGTTTAAGTATTCATTGTTCTTTTAGTATAGGAATTGATTCGCATTACTTGTAGTTTCACAATCATAGTTTCTCTATGTTAGGTAGATTTATTAGGGTAACTAAGCTTTAAACAAGTAAAGAAGAAATCTATTTTATTCAGGACTTACATTTGAACAGCTATTTTGACGGCTTCTTTTCATCTTGTTGGCAAAGGTTACGTGTCACAATGCGATAGAATTGGAAGGAAAAACCGCTGCAACAAATTGGTTGTTTTCTTATATTCTAAGATAGTCATTTTTCCAAAGTTTTAGTCTATGGTCACACCCAAATAAGGAACAAATTTAGGAGATCTTGTAGGGCGGAACTTTAGAACATTGTGGTGTGGAACTGGTGATTGTTGCAAATGTGTAATAAGTGAAATGGGTGGTTGTATAACAACTCATTTTGACCTATATATAGCCGTGGAAGCTTAATTGGGGTTTTATTTCATTAGTTACAACAGTATAATCATAGACACGAATCATAAAGAGAAGTTTTTAGAAAATTTAGTTATCATTCATTTATTTATCAGAGTTTTTACAAAAGAGAGGTCTCCAAACATTTAGAAACTAAAGTCTTGATTGATAACAGTTTTTAGCCATCTTCAAGTCGTGCCACTTGTGCCATAAGTGGCTCTAATACCTGAGAAAAACATCGCTAAAAAGGATGAACACAAAGGTTGCAGTGAAATTCAATTGGTTTATGTTAAAAGTTTAAATACAAGTTCAATACGTGGGTTACGTGTTATAAACCGCATAAGTGTAATAATTGCATGAGTACATTATTATGACAACAGTATTATTTCTCTAAGTCATGACACCGAGACTTAGATATTCACATAATCCAAAAGATGTTTGCCCTAACGGGTGCCTTTGCCAAACACCCACATACTGATTCAAATGAAGTGCGTTTGGTTACCAGAAAGTATAGGTACACCAACGGGGGAGTTCAGTCCCAAATAGATATATTTACAGCATTCATGCTTACTCCGAAAAGTCATTAACGGTTCATGATAGTGGGGTCTTAATGGCAAAAGTAAGACGTAGGCAATAATATATCAAGGATAGCATACAGTTGGAAAAAAAAAATAACATCGTCACCTTCAATGGTTTTATAATAATGTATCCCTCCTCGCGGGGTTTATGAAAATATTAAAAGATTTAAATGCGGGCTAGAACTCAGTTAACGGGAAAATCTGTATTGATGGGCAAAGTAAATTCAAGTGAACAGTCACGCCTCGTCAACACAACTTGGGGAAATATGTTCGTCTTAGTGAGATTGTTTATGTGGTAAAACATTTATAAAGTTTAAGTTATTTTTGATTTATTAATTTATGTGAAATATTGTATCATGTGCGGGCTCATTCATATCACAGAGGCCATGTCAGTATGTTTCAGAGTCAGGCACTTTAATCGTAAAAACCAGCAAACTCTGTCAAAAGAAAATACCCAAATGGAAACCCTCACATGAAATTCCCATAGTAACGTGATATGATAAGATTGTTAAGTTTCATTCAAAAGGCTAGTCGATGATAAATTTTGTAAATATATAACGTACTTGTTTTTTATAATGCGTCGATAGATGTTAAATAATGATAAATGTGTCGGGTTTTCTAATAATCAAGTTTATAATAGTAATATTTCTTTTTATAATTTATATAAAATATTTATATTTTTATATTTTTAAGTTTGCTACGTTATAGTTTAAATGATAGGATTTTATCTTTTTAAGTTTCTTTAAAAGCTAGTAGATGATAAATTATGTTAAATACATAACATAATTATTTTATAGTGTTTCGATCGACGAATGTTATCAATAAATGTGTCAGGCTTTAATAAAATCGATTCTTATAATATTTAAATATATTTTTATAATTAATATACAAATATTACATTTTATACCCTTGAGAATATAAAAATGACAATATATACCCTTGGTATATATTAATTTACAAATTTAACCCTTTACTTTAAATCTTTAAACATTTAACTTCTTAACTTCAGAGTATGGCAAAACAAACCCCTGAAGTTTAACTTTAGGATAATTACATTTTTGGCCCGAAAGTTTAATAAGTTTCAAAAATTACAATATATACCCTTATGCATGAAATGTTTTGTGTTTTTAGTCCAAATTCCATAATCTTTGTATTTTTGAAATCCAAATTCATTTTGCAGGTTATAGCTTATTACAACATCTTATAGCTTATAGCTTATTAGATACACGAAAAGAGCTTTTTAGGGTTTTTAGAGTGAGTTTGGTTTAGGAAAACCAAATGAGTAAGCTTTAGGGTTTAAGGGCTAATTTCATGAGATCATAAGGATGCATAGGAGCTTATATATAATCTAAAACAATACAAGAGCTTATTGAACGAGTGGAAAAGCTTACTAGTATACGAAATGGGTGAAATGGGTCAAAAAGAGCAAATATAACTCGAAAACTTTATGAGATGGATCAAGGACTTCTTTCCTTCTTAACTTTGGCTTCTACTTAGCTTAGCATTCCTTTCTTCTCTTTTATGCCTTGGTTAGATCATTATTTTGAGGTAGTATTTAGTTTAGATGGTGAGTTAGGAAAGTATGTATGTGTTCGTGTATATATAGGGTCGAGAGAGGAGTAGTGGCCAAGTTTACATGAAGTAGGGACCAAGTTGTGTGGAGTGGTGGCCAAGGGTTGGCTAGGTGACTAAAGGAAGCTAGGAAAATAGCTTAGAGAGGTGTAAGGAGGGTGTAAGGGGTTCGGTTATTAAGGGTGGTGACAAGGAGGTTTTACTTGGTGAGCAAGGGTGTGACAAAGGTGCTAGGGTCCTAGGGTGGTGACAAGGTGGTGATGGAGGTGCTTAGCAAGGTAGTAAGCAAGGTGGTGTGTCATGGAGAAGGGTGCTTGCTTGGTTTAAATTTGGTTCGAGCTAATTAGGGGGTGACAGGTTCATTAGGGTTTTTGAGTTAGGGTTTTTGGTTTTTAGGACGCGTATGGGCTAAAATGGAGGGAAAGAATGTTTAAATATGGTGCTTAGGAAATTTGTAACTCATTCCTAAAAGATGGTATGAAATGCCATAAGATTTTGTGGGGAAATGATTAAATTTGAATACTATGCTTTGTCGGATTGTACAATGAGCTCAAATGAGTTGTACTAGGGTTTAGGAGAGAATTATATTCAAATATTATACATAGATAACTTGTACACTTGTCTTATAAGCTTGTACATATGTTTTGTATGTAATTATTACATATAGATAGGGTTTTGATGTTAACGTTTAAAGTCCGTTTTGATATAACATTTTGAATTATACGTTAAATAGATAACGTATGGTAAAAATGGAGTTTAAAACATATTGCTTGACATATTATAACGTTTACTTGACATAAACGTTGATGAAATTGGCATTGGTAGGTTGCGTGAGCACGTTTACTTTTGTAATGTAAGTTGTTACCATTATGTTGGATTAACAAAAATCTTTCCATGAAAATGGTTGCATCTAATTTAATAGATGGAAATTACACTGAGGAAAATTGCATCTAATTTAATAGATGGATAATTACATTGATGAAAATTATGGGTTGTTATAGTCTCCCAACCTTAAAGAAATCTCGTCCCGAGATTTAGTTGGATGTTGGAGTGATGTTTGGAAATAGATGTGGATATTTGGCACGAATTTGATCTTCGCGTTCCCACGTAAATTCTGGTCCTCTTTTAGAGTTCCATCTTACTTTGACTATAGGGATACGACTTTGTCTCAGTTGCTTGACTTCTTGATCCATAATTTCTATTGGTTCTTCCACAAAGTTGAGTTTGTCATCGAGCCGAAGCTCTTTCATTAGAATGATGAGGGATTCGTCAGATAGGCATTTCTTTAAATTAGAAACGTGGAAGGTACTGTGGACATTACTGAGTTCTTCAGGAAGCTCAAGTGTGTATGCCACTGGGCCGACCCTTTTAAGGATCTTAAATGGTCTAATGTACCGGGGGTTAAGCTTTCCTCGTTTTCCAAATCGGATGACACCTTTTCGAGGTGACACTTTTAACATAACACGATCTCCAACTTGGAATTCCAAAGGCTTTCGCCTTACATTGGCATAACTCCTTTGCCGATCTCTTGCAGCTTGCAAGCATTGTCGAATTTGCACTATCTTTTTGGTGGTTTCATGGATTATCTCTGGTCCCGTGAGTTGAACATCTCCAACTTCGGCCCAGCAGACAGGTGATCGACACTTTCGACCATAAAGTGCCTCGAATGGTGCTGCCTTAATACTGGCATGGTAACTGTTATTGTAAGAAAATTCTACCAGTGGTAAGTGTCTCTCCCATCCTTTTCTAAAATCTATAACACAGGCTCGAAGCATATCTTCAAGTGTTTGGATGGTTCTTTCACTTTGTCCATCGGTCTCAGGATGATATGCCGTACTCATATCTAATTGAGTACCCAAAGCATTTTACATTGACTGCCAGAATATAGATGTGAAATGACTGTCATGATCTGATATGATGGATATCGGCACTCCATGCCGTGAAACTATTTCCTTTATATACAACCTTGTAAGGGTTTCCATACTATATGTCACTCTGGTAGGGATAAAATGTGCTGATTTGGTAAGGCGGTCTACAATGACCCAAATTATGTCATGTCCACTTGATGTTTTGGGTAGTTTTGTAACGAAGTCCATTGTTATTCTTTCCCATTTCCATGTAGGTATCTCTAGTTGTATCAGTAAGCCAGATGGCTTCTGACATTCTGCATTAACTCTAGAGCATGTTAAACACTTGCCAACATATTCAGCGATGATTGCCTTCATGTTAGGCCACTAATAGAGTGTCTTTAGATCCTAGTACATCTTGTCAAAACCTAGGTGGATGGAATACTTCAATTTATGGGATTCATGCATGATCAAGTCCCTCAAACCACCAAAGAGTGGTAACCAACTTCATCTTGATACATCGGGTTCCATCAGGACGTATTTCAAATGCTTTGTTCATTCCTCGTAGATTCTCAACTTTGATGTTATCTTCTTTGATTGCCTCGGTTTGGGATTTAGGGATTTGTGATGGTAATTTTAGGTGAAGGTTCAAGACTAATGCTAACTCAGAGTGCTTTGATTCGTTCTTCGGCTTAAGGCATCTGCTTACAAACTTTGCCTTTCCAAGAGGGTAACACATCTCACAATCGTAATCTTACGTAGCAATTCTAACCAACGACGTTGTCTACATGTTCAACTTTTTGATCATGGATAGTTGAAGACTTTTTATAAGCAGTGAAACAAAGTACACTTGTTGCATACAGATAGTGTCTCAATTTTAACGAGCGAATACTACTGCTCCTATTCAGGTCATGGGGTGGTATAGTTCTCTTTCATGGTGGCTTGGTTGTCGGGATGCTATATGCAATAACTTTTTCTCTTTGCATTAACATCGCCTCTCCCAAATTGGAGCGATGCATCATAGTAAATGACAAAGTCATCGTTTCCTTCTGGTAATGCTAATATTGGAGCTTCATAAAGCTTCTGTTTTAGCAGTTGGAAGGCTGGACTCTTGGTCTTCTCCCCAGATATACTTCTTGTTATTCTGGGTTAATTCAGTCAAAGGCTTTGCAATCTTTAAAAAACCTTCGATGAATCTCCGATAGTAACCGGCTAGTCCTAAGAATTAGAGTACTTCTGTAGATATAGTAGGAGATGCCCAATTCTTAATTGCTTCAATCTTGGTGGGGTCAATGTGAATTCCTTGACTGTCAATCATGTGCCCGAGGCAATTTACTCAAACTTAAAAAGAACGCTTCTTTTCAATTCTGCAAGTTTTTTCAAGTGAGTTTGTTAATTTTTATATACCAGATGAGTATTGTGAATAATAAACACGATTTTATAGCAGCACATGATTCTAGTGATAAAAAAAAGTTTATGAACTATAAACGAAAAATAATAAAAGATTAAGGATTTAAACACTGCTTAAACTAAATTATTGTTTTCATATATAGTTTTTTTAATTTTTCAAAATTGAACAAGTTGTAAATACTTTATATGATAAGGGACAAAAATAACCTTTTTCTTTTTATATTTTGTAGTAAATGTTTTGTTTTTTTGTCTAGACTTTAGATCCAAATCTTTTCTCGAAGACATGATTTTTGCGGATGAGTAGAAAGTACAGTTGGAAAAAAAAATTGTTTAAAAGGTTTGATATATTTTTGGCTTTTTGCTACATAAAGAATACAAAATAAATGAAATAGCTAAAAGAAATATGATGAGTGAAACTTTGGTGTTTATCGAATTTCCATGTTAATAATTGTTTTTGAGTAAAAGTCTTCGAAAATTTGTATGAGAATTAATATCGAATGTGAAATTGGAGAATAGACTGTGTTTGGATCGGTTCATTTTTGGGTAACAAAGAAAAACCCACACGTGACATTTTGGGCTCCCACAAACTGTTGGACTCAGGCCCACGCGTCTTCTAGTCTTTTTTCGTCTGACTTCTTCTCCATTACTTGGGCTACAAAAACTTGATATCCCCTGGATATATATCTTTCGGTTTTAATACAGGATATGAGGCTTAGTCGGGTTTTACTTTGATCACCTCGTATGATCAAAGTTTCACCGTCGAATGGGATGTGGACGACTTTCTTGTCACAGATAATTCTAGCATGATACTTGGATAACCAATCCATACCAATGACGACGTCAAAACTATCGAGTTTAATCGGCATGAGATCAATTTCAAAAGGTTGGTTTAACAAGATCATAGTGCAACCTTGGATAACGGTATTAGTGCCTACTAGGTTTCCATCAACAATTTCAATGTCGTAGGTAGTATCTAGTGTAATTGGTGGGATATTAAGCATAGAAGCAAGAGATATGGATATGAAACTTTTATCGGCTCCTGAATCAAATAGTACTCTAGCTAAATGTTGGTTTAGAAGGAACGTACCCGTTGTCACACCCCGCTAAGGCGAAAACGTGAGGCGTAACGAGAAAGGATATCATCACAACACAATGGCGTCTATACAGAGAATTCTATATGAAATAAATAAGTAAAGCATAGACACAAAGTGTCATAACAATACCCATAAAACTAACCAAAATCCAAAAGGCGTCTTTATTGATGAAATGAAAGTTCTCGCCAATAGAAAGATATGCAACAATTATCCATAATCCAAACAATGCAAAATTCAAGACAATAAAGCAATAAACTCCATGACATCCTACGGTCTCTTTCTAGCCACTTCTCTCTATCTTATTCCCATGATGCTCACCTGAAAATGATGCTTAAACGTCAACATAATGTTGGTGAGAGTCATAGGTTTAAGACACGCCAATAACTCGCTTTGAAAATCACTGTGATAAGT
This sequence comes from Tanacetum coccineum, assembly GCA_026074375.1. Taxonomy (NCBI): domain Eukaryota; kingdom Viridiplantae; phylum Streptophyta; class Magnoliopsida; order Asterales; family Asteraceae; genus Tanacetum; species Tanacetum coccineum. The sequence goes on along the minus strand of BQNB010071370.1, from coordinate 14,190 downwards.
AAAACATAGCATAGCAGGACATACAACAATCTATCATACAAGCTAACATGCAATCACATCAATCCACATTGAGACGTTCACGCTCAATGGTCACAAACATAGAAACAAAACGTACAACAATGAGACGGTCACGCTCACTACTAACAATCCACAGCAATGAGACGGTCACGCTCACTACTAACAATCCACAGCAATGAGACGGTCACGCTCACTACTAACAATCCACCAATGCCTTGAGACGGTCACGCTCAAGCACAACAATCCATATCACATTAGCAAGTAGCACATAACATACAATAGTCTCGTATAGCCCATGCCTCATTTAAAATACATTATCACAGTAACTAAAACATTTAATACTCATAGCATCATTTTCACCCCAAGAAAACATAAGAAAAAGGGGCTATGAAACTCACCTGATTGCTTTGCAGCTTCCACAAACACTAGCACAAATCTAAACAACAAAACAAACACGTGTTACACGCGACCAAGCCAATTGCTTATGCCCATGTAACAATCATATGATGGATGTCTAAGATGTTTAATTACCCTCATGGGTCACCACGACACCATGCCTAACCTTACCTAACATGTTTACATACTTTTCCAATGTTCGACAATTTACCCGAAAACGCAGAATTTTAATGTCATTCTATCATTTTCTAAACCACCCCTAATGACCTTTATAAATTTTACCAAAATTCACAGGTTCAATATCATGAGTTTACTATCTCCACGATTTTTCCACTAATTTATTTCCCCTCTTAAGTGCCCCAAATAAAATCAAACTTCTAACTACTCAGTTTCGGATCTGATTGCACACTAAAAAGTTTGGACCTAAAAACCATACTTAGACCCCAAATCAGAAGCTCTCCTTTGGGGGATGTTTAATAGACACATATAACTAAACTCCTGTATGTTGGATAATCCTAATTCAAATTTTAAGTGGGGGTTTTACACCTCGTAATCTAACCTAAATCTGACCCGAATTTACTGCTTTGACAACTTTTCTCCTAACCAACATTTGAATGACTTACCAACCTTAAAAACTTTCGAGGCCGGATGTTCTGGAAACTAGACTCTCTGAGATACATCATAGACACCGGAAACTTGATAAAAGATATTGCCATCATCGTGATAACAGCCGAACAACACAGCCCTAAATTCTGCCCAAATCTAAATCAAGTTTTAACGCGATCTAAACCCTAACGAATACACCCATATGATCCTAATTAAACCCTAATCATTGTAATATGATTAAACATCATTAATTTATAGATTTAATGAAACCCTAATTATCCATCTTTAAATTGTTACATGGATTAATGATTAGAACTAAACAAAGAAGATGATTTGTACCTTAAACTCTTGATTCTTGAACACAAAAATCCCTATCTTGAAAAATAATTTTTCTTCTCTCTTGCTCTTGAATTATTCGACCGATCTAAGGTGTAGGGGAATTGAAAAGTGATTTAGGGATAATAAGGTTTAGTATTTATAGGATTAGAGTCCAAGTTAGAGTCAAATTTGTTTCCTTTTTCCTCCTAAACCCATAACCGGCCGATTCACCCTTATCTTTTCTTTTTTTTCTTTTTTTTAATTATTAATTACTTAATTACTTGCATTACCTTAAGTTATTATAAAAACCTAAGCTTATTTGAGTATACCTTTTTGCGTAAACGCAATTTACTAGACTTTTAAAATAAATAACTTTTCATTTTTATTAAACCTAACTTTCCAAAAATAGAAATTTCATTTCTTTCTTATTCTAACCACTAAAGCCTATTCATACCTAATTTTACTAACACATAAATACGTATACATAATAATACTTACACCATTAACGCAAAAACGCCAAAACCACAAAAGTCATTTCCTTGCCACCAAAAATGAACGAAGAAACTTAACCAAATCTATCACCAATCCAATCCCAATGAGACGATCACGCTCAATGGATTGATTACCAACTCTCACATAATCCACATAACGCATAAAAATACACATAAACCATACATTACAACAGATTCATAAGTCAACACTAACAGTTTGACTAACCTGCTCAAGTCATGGTTGTCATAGTATCCCCTCCTTTAAGAAATCTCGTCTCGAGATTTAACCAAAAGGTTCAACTCTATCACTACCAAACAATTAATCGAGGATACTTATCTTTTAAATAGTCCTCCCATACCCATGTTAACTCAAAGTTACCCTTTGAATTCTAACTAACTTTCATAATATATCTTACTGCTAACAACTTTGCGTGCCCATAAAAGGGTACGTATAGCAGCATAACCGCTCCAAACGAAAAGAAACATCCAACTACCCGAACCTCGCCCGTCATCGAGGAAACTCGTCAAAAACCTTAAGTTGCGTAACAACGTCATTTACAACCCGGTCTAGCAACTCATCAAACAAGAACTGTCTTGAAACCAAGTTATAAGTTGTTACAAAGCCCAATGTTTTTGAAGAATCGGCTCGACTTTGAGTTTATTCATAAAATAACTTTAACCAAAATCACACAAACACATCTAAGGGCATACTAAGGTCTACAAGAAACCTTACGTACCCAACTTCAACTAAAACTCCCAATGATCCCTTGCTCAACGAACAAGTGTGGATACTCAGTTTACCTGAAGTCCTAAAGACCTCGCTTCGAGCCCAAATGGACCTTAACTACCACCATTCTACTACATTTTAACCTCTTAACTTCACGGTCACTATTCTCAACAGGTTCTTTTACAAAACGAAAAGTTTTGTCAACCTTGATCTCATCCAATGGCACATGCAGACTAGCATCCGCCAAACACTTCTTTAGGTTTGACACATGAAACGTGTCGTGTACTCCACTCAATTCTTCAGGCAATCTCAACCGATAAGCTACAGGACCGATTCTTTCAAGGATTTCGAATGGTCCTACGTATCTGGGTGCCAACTTACCCTTCTTTAAAAAACGCACTACGCTCTTCCAAGGCGACACCTTTAACAACACATGATCTCCTACCTTGAAATCTAATAGCTTACGCCTATTACCAGCATAGCTCTTTTGACGATCTCACGTTACTTTGAGCTTTTCCTTGATCAACACTACCTTATCAGTCATTTCTTGCACAAATTTAGGTCCAATCAAACTACTCTCTCAAATCTCTTCCCATAAAACATGTGATCTACATTTCCTTCCATACAAGGCTTCAAACAAAGCATACTGAATGCTCGAATGATAGCTATTGTTGTAAGATAACTCGGCTAACGGTAGGTGGACACCCCATCTACTACTATAGTCTACCTCATACGCCCTTAACATACCTTCCAAAGTCCGAATTGCACGCTCACTTTGTCCATCCATTTGAAGATGATAAGCTGTACACTATTTAGTCATGTTCCTAATGCTTTCTGCAGCGTCTGCCAAAACCACGAAGTAAATCTTCCTTCTCAATCTGAGATGATCGACACCGGAACTCCATTCCTTGCTACTATCTCATCAATATAAATCCTTGCCAACTTCACATCTTGAAATCTTCTCGTATAGCTAGAAATATAAGGTGACTTGGTCAGTGTATCGACCATCACCCTAAATCATATCATTCCCACTACTTGACCTTGGCAATTTAGTGATAAAATCCATGGTAATTCTATCCCATTTTCACTCAAGTATCTCAGGCTGTTGCAGCAAGCCAAAAGTCTTTGACATTGCATCCTTCACCTCTTAAACAAATCTGACAATTGCTAACATGGGTAGCATTATCCTTCTCTATTCATGGCCACCAATACATGTCTCTAAGGTTATAGTACGTCTTATCCACTCCCGGATGTACCAAGTACCTTGATGCATGGGCCTCATCCATTTCACTTCCTACCAATGGAACCTAAATACGATCCTTTAAATACAAACTCTCTTCTTCTTTCCTTTCCATCAGTTGATCTAAACCATGTAGTCTTTTTGCGAGTATGTTCTCTTGCTTGAACGCCTCACTTTGGGCTACCGGTATCATTCCTCTTACTCCATATTGAATGGTCATAGCCATCGCTCGAACACGTCTAGGTTTCACTCGTTCCTTCTTACTTAACGCATCAGTTACCATATTTGCCTTACCTGGATGGTAGCGAATTTCATACTCATACTCACTATACAATTTAATCCATAAAGTACTAACCATCATTTGCCCTCTTTTCCATTTGTTGGTCCATGTCACGCAGCATTTCTGCTGGCGCGTTCTCTACCTTGGGCGTCTCACTTGAAGTAGCCAATATCTTGTCCTTAACACCTGACTGGATAGTCGTGGACATTGCTCTTACTCATCTTAGTTTCACTCTCCCTTCAACGCATCAACCACTACATTCGATTTATCAAAGCGTCACACAAATCATTCTTCAAAGTCTGGAAAGCCTCTTCTCGTTCTGCGCCCCACTCATACTTCTGATTCCTCTTAGTTAGGTAAGTAATGGGTTTAAAAATATTAGAAAAGTTTGTGATGAAACGTAGGTAGGTAACCTGCCAATCCTAAGAATAATCATATCTCGAATGGTGTCATAGGTACTTCCTAATTCTTCACTGCCTTATTCTTAGTAAACTTAGCATACGACTTCTCCTTCCTCAGTAATTCCAACACTAACTTCAAATGAACTCCATGCTTCTCTTCTTAACAAACGACACTGGTGCTCCCTACGGAAAATGACTATGTCGTATGAAACCTTTGTCTTGCAACTCTTGAAGTTGTTCAGAAAATTCTTGCATTTTCGAGGGTGCTAGACGATATGGAGACTTCGCGACTGGCGTCGCTCCAGGAACTAAATCTATACGGAACTCAACTTGTCGTTGTGGTGGTCATCGACAAGTCTTTCGGAACATATCAACAAAATCTCGTACGATGGAAATATTATTCACTTTCGGTTCATCTACCTTCATGTTCAATAAGGTTTTCGCGACTCCTTGAGTACGTTCACCTTGAACCCGAAGTATCTCATCACCTTCCAACGATTAGCTAAAAATAAACCTTATAACCCTAAATCAAATCCATGGATTAAATCAACTGAACAAGCAATAAGCACTCAAAATAAACCAAAAATAAGCTGATAAGCACAAAAACGAATAAGCTAATAAGCAGTCTGAATAAGCACGAATTAAGCTGAATCATCTTTCAAAAAATCATGTAACACAGAATAAGCACGAATAACCTTGAAATACAGAATATGGCTGTTGAAATAAGCCAGAAAAAATAAGCTAATAATCTTGAATAAGCAAAAATAAGCAAATTCCCTCAATCTCATCTCACAAACACAATCAAAACACTAAATAAAATGCACTAGATGTCCGCAATCAACAGACTGGCTCTTATAACCACGTATTAAGCAAATAAGATATTGATTGATGACTAGTGTGTGTAAATGAAGGTGTAATAGTGTTGTTTAGAGAGAGAATTTTTAACCATCTTAAAACCTTATTCCCTAATTAAATATTAATACACAACATTATTGGTAAGGAGGATTACCCATTATGGGGTACATGGAGACCTTATTTTATACCTAGGAGATGTAGCCTAGGTAAACTTATATATCACTCTGTTATTACATTCAACAATGTGAATTGTGTTCAATAATCAACAGTTACATCATAGAAATGAACTTAGCCCAAGCTTAACATTGATCTGCCTGTATTCTTGTGTTTTGTTTCGTAGTCGGGTTGCCGGTCGGACGAGATCATCTCATTCATTGGCCGAATATTCATGTGATCATCCGGAACCAAAGGGGTCCGCAGGCGTCCCATTTTGGGTTGTTATCGTAAACACCAACGCGTGTTCTGCAAAAAAACTTTTCCATTTGAATTTAGCACAATAAATTGATCTTTGGCAGTATCGATATGGCTAGCCTCATATTTCTCGTTTTTACGATTAGCTGTTTGATAAATAGCGTTTTAGCTATCTTGGCATATCACTGGTTAATATCCTATCTATTTTACCTTGATCATATTCGTTGTACTGAGTACCATGAGTGTTAGATTTGTTTAAAGAATCTTCTGTAGAATCTCCATCAAAACGAGTTCCTTTGCTTTAGGGTCGGACATCTCGATCTTCATTGTTCTCGAAAATTTTGACCCAACACTCGCATAGCAACGTTTATTCCTAGCGTGTCCAATGGTGCATAGTCCGTATCATATCTTCCTCGCCCTCGTCCAAATCCATCGTGTTTGTTTGAACTTTCGTAGGTCGTTTTCCTCTACAACGTGTTCACTGGGATTTCTTTGGTGGCAAGTTTATAAGTTCTTGAGTTTGGTTTGGGTTGGTTTGGTGATTGTTAAGATTCAAAGTATTGTGATTGATTTGTGATATTTGTGGTTGAACGTGTTGTGGTTGTGATTGTTGTGGTTGAAAGTATTGTGGTGCCGGGTTTCTTTAATGTTGAATATTTTGGAATTGGTTGTGAGAGTTGCTGTTTTTAAAAGCTGTTATGCTGTTTGATAAATTTGTTCGGGTGTCATTTGAGGCATAGTATATTGCGTACCAAAAGGAGAATATTTTTGGTATTTCAAGGAAGAAATTGTGTTTTGTGACCATGGTGTAGATGGGGTTTCAGGAAGACGAGTGATGCGGGTTAGACGTATTAAGAAGAGAAGTAAAAAACACGTCATTTGGAGCTTGAGACATTTTTTTGTTGAGAGATATTGAAAGTTAATATGTTTTGAAAATAAAATAAAGGGGATATATATGTTGAACAATGAAAACCTCGTGGGCAATACTTTATTATTAACCTCTATTTATAGATTACAAAGGTAGCACTAAAAATAACTGATGACATCAAATAACGTCACATTTATACCATCATTTATCCCGAATAAGTTACCCATTTTTATATAATTATAGCAAGAATTTATACTTAATAGCTTTACAAGTGGTATTCTAGTAAATGAGAATGATGTGAAGACAAACTAAAAAGGTGCATATTTTGGAGCTAAAACGAAGACATTTGAAGATATCCTATTTCTGACCAATACGTCGTATCCAGGAAAAAAGATACGGCGTATCAGCGCCGAGTCTTAACAAGAAACGCGTTCAACCAATTCCCAATATGTCTTATTCACCTTCTGCCATACGCCGTATCCATCAAGATAACTATTCAGAGATACAAATAATTATATTTTGGAATGTATATCATATTGATCTTAAACTTTGCGCGCACTCCAAGGGATACACCCCAATACGCCGTATTGGCCTAGCCCAATACGGCGTATCCATCCTTTTTCAGAGGCTATAAATAGAAGACTCAAAAACAATTTTTTGGTGTGCAAAATCATATTCTTCATACCATACACATAAAAGATGATTTTCTGAAGAAAAGAAGAGAAACAAAGGTCAACCATCGATCATAGACTAATAAAATACACCGTGGTAATTACCTACTCCTTGTAAATCATATAAATTTTTGGTAAACGTTACGTAAAACGTTTAAAGTTTACCTTGGTTATTTGTATCACGCTTGTATAATTACAATGGTATGTGGGCTAAAAACCTTAAGGTAATTTAGCCATCTTAATGAAGATTAATGTTTGTTTTTGTTTTAAAATCGATTTACTTAATTTATAGTTGAGAGTTTAATTATGTTTATCACATGATACTTGTTTACGTGTTTTAATATGCGACCTATCATTCAATTGGGTCTAGTTACGCCTAACAAGTGTGCTAGATACTGAGATAGATCTCCATATCATGTTTTGTATTACTGGGCCAGTAGGATCACAAATGACGTTTTGTGTTTGTCTTTAAATTAAGAGCTTAGTTGGACCGGCAGGTGACCCGTAATGTTTCAACAAGTATGTTCTTGATTAATTGATAAAGATTTGAATAGTGGAATACTAGTATATAAAATACCTTCAAACAGTAAGTGGGTAAAGTCCTAATGGGCTAGGGTTTATCACGATCACCATTGCTATAATCCCTAGATATATTATAATTAAACTAAAAGGATGCTTTATGCAGATACGTTAATTGTGACAGGATTCAGCGTGTCTAGGTCTTAGGATTATGTCCCGCCTAAGTCTTAAGAATGATATGCCGCTTCGAGATAAGAAATCATTGTACTAAATAAACAAACCAGCATTTAATCGGATTTAATATGGCTAATACGGTTTTCTATTATTTGGCTTGTACCGCTCTTTTATCTTCTGATTGTTTTCTTGCATGTTTATTGTGTTTAGAATTGATTATTGTCTCTATAAAACCTATGTCAGTCTCTCAGGCTGACCCCCCCCCCCCCCATCTATCATTATAAGCATATATAGCATAGGTTTAACAAGTAATTAGAATTAACTTAACTAGAGTAATTAAAATACTGATAGATTATAAGGTTAACGACCTCGCTCTTAGTGTTCGACACCCTACTTACCACAAAACTTCACTTGATCGGGTACACTACCCGTTAAAGTGTTGTTTTAGGATAAGTCGGCTAAATATAAATTTAAAACTTGGTAATCAATAAATTGACCCTACACGATAGCACATCAAGTTTTTGGCGCCGTTACCGAGGAGTGAAAAAGTTTAACCTTTAATTTTATTAGTATTTCTAACCATTAGCTTAGATTAATCTAATTAGTGTACTTTAATTTTGTTTGTAATTAATTGTGTGTTTAAATTCAAGCATTATTTATATTTTGTTCTGTTAATACGGCGTATTCACCAGTTGAATACGGCGTTGGTTCTCGTCGTACAGTATATATAAAATACTAGGCAAATCCAAACTCTTCACCCTTGACCAAGGTAAAAAGTCAAGACCTACCTAGAAATAAAATATATAAGAGAATCAATGATAAAAAGATTCCGAAAGTATGATTCCCGGGTCGTATGTCCCAACGAGGCTGCAATTGAAAGTTGATCTTGGTTTGATTTAGATTGAGTGAGAATGATTTTGATTGATTATAAGTCCTAACAACTACGGGAAGCAAAATTAGTTATAAGGAAACCCTAAATTACAATATAATAGAACAAAACCTAAAACGGGCAAAAAAAAAAAAAAAAAAATTTTTTTTTTTTTAACCCTATCAGCAGAAACGATGCACTACCAGCAGGAACGATGCACTACCAGCAGGAACGGTACACTACCAGCAGAAACGGTGCACTACCAGCAGAAACGGAGCTCTAAAACTGCTGATTTTAAAAAATCGTTTTTAGCCAAAACTCAAAACACGAAAGTTGTCCGGGACATGTTTTTAAGCAACTTTAATAAAGACACTTTATAAAAATAAGCACTCAATAAGCCCCGAAAAGCCAAATAAGCTGCTGATTGCAGAAAGTAGTAGAAACGAGGCTCCAAAACTGCTGAATTTAAAAAATCGTTTTTAGCCAAAACTCAAAACACGAAAGTTGTCCGGGACATGTTTTTAAGCAACTTTAATAAAGGCACTTTATAAAAATAAGCACTCAATAAGCCCCAAAAATCCAAATAAGCTGCTGATTGCAGAAAGTTAGAGTTTGGACTTACTTTTAGTAAATAAGCTGTAAAAAGCTCAAAATTAAACCAAAATGAAAAAGGAAAGATGTTTTGGAAAGCTTATATGTTGCCATAAACTGATTCCGAAAAAGCTTTTCAACCAAAAACAGCTTAACTCAACTCAATTTGCATCAAAATATAGTAAACTCTAACTTTTTCTAAAATAAGCCAAAATGAAAATAAGCTAAAATCCTAAATAAGCCAAACTAAAAAGTGTGCTTTTGGAAATAAGCTCACTAATGAGTCCTTATTAAGCCCACCTATTCACTTTTTTAAATAAGCCATTTGAATAAGCACAATAAGCACAAATGACTAAACTACTATTTTTTTGATTTTACTGAAAATAAGCACTTTTGAGCTTAAAAATGAGCAAGCAATTGGATTCTTATGATGATATAAGCTAAAAACAGATTGAGATTTAAGCTCAATGAACAATAATTAAGACTCAAAAGATATTTTGAAACACTAAATAAGCCAGAATGAGCTTATGAAAAAGCTAGCTAAAAATGACATATTAAAAGAACAAGTATAAATAAATGATACAAAAGCTTAAACCAAGGAAAATTAAGCATATATTAACACTATTAAGCAAGATAAGACAGAAATAAACAATAATAAGCAATGCTACAGTAACCTTAAAGAAAAGTGCAAGAATTAAATAAGAGACTTACAATGAACCTCTAGCTAAACAAGAGGAACCCAAAAGGGCAGCTATAAGCTCCCTAGCTTATTAATAAGCTAGGGTATGAGTCCATTTGGTTTTCCATTACAACCAACTTCCAAAATGCTTTCCACAATTCAAATGCAAAGGTAATTCAGGTTATTAAACTGGTTTGCAGAATTTAAACTTAGTTAACACTTATTTAGCTCAAATAAAGAGCTTAGAGACTCTTCAGAGCTTATGAGTAGCTTTAAAACAAACTTAAGGTAATGTAAACTTGGAACACGAATTGCAAAACAAACTGAAATTTCATTAAACTTGGAACTTTTACAAATTGCAGAAAGGAAAAAGTTTTTTTTATATTAAAAACTAAAAATTACACTACTGCCTTACATGGCTCACTAGCCCTATTTATACAAAGAAAAAGGTAAAAACAAGCTGAAGTCTTCTGTTTGACTTTCATTGACTTTTCTTTGTTGAGCTTGACTGTGTTTGTTTGCTGAGTATAAAGCTTCCTTGTGTTAGTTTTGTGAGTATAAACTCACAATATATCATGGCCTTTAATTTCCTTGTATTCTCTCTCAACCCTTGGATCGAAAATGCCCTTGGATTGCCAACTTGGCATTGTGGCCATGTGGGGTAAGTGGGAAGGTTTTGTCAAGTGTTGCAGGGTAGAAGTATAGGAGCAAAACAGGGTGCGGGCTGGTTTTGGTATTGGCGGGAAGATTGGAAAAATGATTATACAAGTTGGGTTGTGACAGAGGAAGGTTGAAGATAATTAAGGGTATGTTTGGTTTGTGTATGATAAATGCTTAATTGTATATAATAAATACCCGGGATTTTGCCAAATAAAAGCCAAAAGAATAGAAAAATGTGTGCTTTTGTGTTAAATGTGCAGGAAAGGATGAAAAGGACAAAACAAAGCAAAAACAGTCAAAAACCGACAAGGAAACGAAAGAGACAAGAAAAAGAGCAAAGAAATAGCCAAAGATCAAAGCCGGATTAGCCGATACAGCAAGAAAGAAAGACAAAGCTCAATTTTGAAAGCCAAGGACTAATTATGACAAGTGTGCAAAGTTTCAAAGGTTCATT
>BQNB010071369.1:0-32792 GCA_026074375.1 Tanacetum coccineum | reverse complement strand
ATGAAATTAAACATTTGGTAAATGAATATGATTTAATAATTAGGAAGAAGGCCTATGCCCTGGATGATGTGTGGGAAAAATAGGAAAGGTTCCATGAGGGCACTTCATACCCATGGCACGACGAGGGATTCAAAGAACAAGAACGATGGGAAAGTGGTATAAAAAAGACAGACTATGAACCACCTTTTGTTGACACTAAAACATTTGAAATCAAAAGGTATTCCTTTAAGGGAGGAAGAAGCTTCATTTGTATAACCAAACAGTTAGATGACGCCTTTCCTTTAGGAAGAGTGAACGGATCCAGATTCATCGGAATGATTAAGAAGGAGATGGACGAAGAATGAGGAACCATTAGAAAAACAAGAATTAGTATGAGTCTAACTTAAAGACTTGGTAATAAATAAAAGGCTTTCTATAAAAGGCTTGTTGAATACACTAAATGCAACCGTGATTCCTATAAAATTGATTTAGATTTTCTTATATTATTATATTTTGAACGTTTAATGCTTTTAGTTTGTCTAGTGATTTCAGGGGATACGAGGTTGCTCAGGATACAAGGGTCAAGAGATGGTTTCTTGCCATTATCATTTGAAGCATAGAGAAATGCTCATGAGAGTCTCTTGTTCTAATTCTACTCTTATTCTTATAATTTCATTTCCTTAAATGTACAATAGGGACATTATACAAACCAAGTAGGGGGGATGAGAGTAGAACTACCACTTGACCTGTATTTGCCTTTGATTTTCTAGTTTTCTTTGAAAATTTGTGCCAATTTTAAATTTTTTTGACATGTTTTTCTTACTAAACTATAAATAATCTTTTCTGAGCGTACTATTACCCTTTATTTTAATTGGTGAGGTTAAGCCTAATGATTCCATTTTCATCTATTATAAAAAAATCCACCAAAAATATAAGTGTGCCGGTAGTATTGTAGACATTAGAACTTGGCATGTACATCATTTTGAGACCTAATTGATTAGCAGGAATAGACAGTTTAAGAAGGAACCATCTTAGGAGTTCACCCAAACAGCCTATATATGTGTGTTTATCGACTTGTTACACTGACTTGTCGACCTCCCGTGTAATACCCTTTGTTGCACTCATTTTTATTGCAAGATACCCCTAGATCACCTTGTTAAGCCAATCCTTGTTTGAACCCCTAAATTTATAGTTACACCATTTCACCTTAGCTAACCCTGCAGTCTATATTTTCTTTGTGTAGAAATCTTTGGCTACTTAAGTCCATGTTTTGGGGGAACAGGTTCAGAAATTTTGCGCGTTCGTGGAAGACCTATCACTCTTGATCTATGAAGACCCCCGTGTATAATCACTTTCGGTATTGTTCATCTCAAGTGGGGGGATATGTATGTTGTATATTGTGAAAAAAATAGTGTAAAGTTCTGTAGTATATTTATGTTGGTTACGTGTTATAAAACCAATAAGTTATTCGTGATACAGAGATGGTGCAACTATAAGCTATCTGTATGATTTTGAAGGTTGGGCTAGTATGATCTGATTCATCATTTCAAGCAGGACTTTATAATTACATCCAATATACTAGCCTATTATTTTGATCAGATTTCTGCACTTGGATACTTAGACTCATGGATGGACAGTAGCCGGTTATGACAACCTTAGATTATTTAGACTATTTGTTTTGTGTTTATTTTATTAAACACCAAATAAATGTGCATCCCATGTCTTATCCTACATTTAGTAATGATTCTAACCTTTAGCCTGCTTGAGTTAAGGAATTGAACAATCACATGTATCTCGTTCATGGATTAGGACGAGCATGTGTGGTTTTGTCGCCTTTTCTGGATCAGTGATATTGAAAAGAGTCAATCACCTGTTTAAGCCTGTGTGTGTCACCCATGTTGCCTTTAAGAACTATTTAGACCCTAATTCTAGCTGGTGTAGATTTGTGTACTTTCCAAGCTTATGATAGAATACATGCTATGACAGTGCAGTTGAGGATCACCCCGACTGAAAATGAAACACTCTCGACTAGTGAGAGTTGAGTGATTTTTGTTTCTTCTTTTCGTTAGGTGTGCGGGACTTTGATGTTTTTTAGCAGAAATTATGGATTATTTCTCCAAGTTAAAATTGGGGATCTTTTAAATCTTTTAATGGAATCATTTTAAGTTAAAATTATGGATTATTTTTCCAAGGTTAAATTGGTAGCCTTCTTTATACCGAACGGGCAAGTCCGGCTGGATATCAAGGTTTAGTGTTCGTTGTATGGCGCCTGTTTTTAAGAAGACCCTCGATAACATCGCAAATAGTTAATACGTTTTTTGTGTTGGTGTCAGGAGAAGATTGATTGTATAATATTGTTTAAAATGCTTGAAAATTGATATTTATTACTTCTTATTTTGTTTGACAGGAAGAGTGATACGAGCATTGAACAAGAGACGAGGGATGTGCTTGTCGTAGAAAAAAGCAAAAGAAGTTATCAAGCCCAATTATGCGTTAACCACCCACAGAGTTACACCGATAACCAAATTAAAAAAGAAATTAGTCCGCATCACCAACAGTTACGATTGGGTGGAATCTGCTTCATCACAATTGATACGTTGTAAATCTTGCCACACATTAAAGATAAGAAGAACGCAGTCCTAGTTTGAGGTTACAGCCGTTAACGTGGTCTATACAATTACGTCGTAACACAAATTAAGCCTGGATTATGAAAGCCCGCATCACCATGGTTACGGCGTAACCCAACTCATCAATTATGCCATAACAAATATGAAACTTATAAATAAGCTTTCATTCTCCACACTCAACATCAACCCTTCTAACACAGAACCAATAGGCGATACAAGCTTCTAAAAGTCAAAGAATTTTCCACTCCAGTAGTCCAATAGGTGTAAGGTCCACTTTATCTTAACTCGCGTTTTTGTATTAATGTCTTTCATGAAGAAGTAACACAATATTGTGAAGGAACTTTTAATGGTTCAATCCCAAGATACACTTGTTATGTGTTGCACTTATCCTTGTTGTTTGGTATGAGTGGCTAAGATCTTCTAGTGACATGGGGTCCTAAACGGCACAGCACGACTAGGGTCTGCTAGTTATGGTGAATTTACTGATGTGAGATTGTTCTTGTATATTTATCGGCGTCCTTTTATAATTAGATACTCCCTTTCTTCATGTGATTCTTGACATTGATCCCTGAGTTTTGGTAGCATTGAGGGTCGTTTAGATCATGTTGGTCTTCTTATTAGGCAACATGTTCAACTTAAGATCAGCACGGTACTAGGATAAGGTGGCATATATCCCTAGTGTAAGAATTTACCAAATTACCGCCTTTATCACATTAAATACTTAAAAAGCTTAGGAACTCTTTCAGATGGAGTTTATACTATATCTAGGTTATATACAGGTCTTTAGGATAATTGGGGTTTAATCACTACAACTTGGATGCCCTACCTTCTAACTTTAGGGGAATTGGGATCGCAGGAAGTATAGGACAAACTTCAAATGCCAATTCGGGTATGTTGATATTAGAAACACTAATAAATCAATATCTAGACATAGCACTAGGAAACATATCATAGCATTAATAATGAAATAACTAGGTTAATACGCCTTTCTCCCTGACTATTCCCAATTCATTTACTTTTTGCATTTATTTTCTTTTCAAGATTTCAAATCAAAACCATTTTCAAACTTGTGACACTTTTCAAATTAAAACTAATACCCATTAGCTCTTGGGACGACCTCGGATTTACCAATTGTAGAATATCAATCACACAACAATCTATGAAATGTACTAAAAAAATCTAGAGAGAGAAAGAGTGGTTAGACACTTTAGAGAGAGAAAGGAATGTGTATTATGAAAATGAACCAACAACCCTTTCCATGGCATGGAAAGGGTATTTATATTCTTTACATGGCCGACCATGGGCTTGGTTTCCTATGGGCTTGTCCAATTAGCTTAGCTAAGTTCCAAATATTAACTACGAGCTACTTAACGACAAATTGGTAGTGAAAGATACTTTTTCGTATTTCTAACAATCTCCCCTTAAGGGAGGTCACTCCAATTTACAAACATTTAATCTAAGCCATCTTGCTCGTATTCTTGATTTCTTTGATCTTTATCTTGTGAAATGTGTAGTGATCATATGACTTTAGGTTTGAGCTTGTTCATTTAGCTTTACTTGTATGTGATCTTGAGCTTCTTGAGATCATCAGCCAAACATTATCTCTTTTCATCATCTTGTAATCTATTTCCTCTTGTGAACTTGTGACCTTTGGATCGACATGCTCATACCTTTCTTTATCTTGAAAGCTTATATAATCATCTTTCTTGAAATTCTTTAACTTTAACACTTCGTCATTTCAAGGAAGACGTGCAGTATTAGAGTAGCGGAAGTCTTTTGAAACATGTACTTGAGCTTTCATAGTGTCTTTACATATGTCGATCAGGTATGAGCATGTGGCTATGAATCTGACTCGTCATTGACTAGCTGTTGCTACCATCAAGAATACCTACAGGGTTTAGGTTAGTGATAATTAATAGATATAGACGAAAGTGTCTTTGTCAATTTGTCGAATACGGTTGCAATAACCACGTTTCCCCGTTAATCAGTATAAATACTTCCTGTGATCAGGTAGAATTCAAAAGAATCTCCTTGACAGGGTTTCGCAGCTGCACTAGCTGTTCTCATTACCGAAGCGTCTCAAAGCAGACAACATGGTATGAGTGAACTAGTGAGTTACTATCTCACCGACTAAATCAAAAATTGATTTGAAAATCAATCGACGTGTCATTGCTATTGTGTTTTCAACTCATCGGATGGGAGGTTTATGCATTTCAAATATTCGTCAACGTAATTTATAGTTGGTCCGATATTGATAGTCAGTGTCACAATGTTTGAGTCCTGCAGTGTTGCACGCAATGTGGTTTGGAATGGTAGGAAGTGGTAGGCGGGTGGGTGTAGTGGGAAAGGTTTTATCGGATTAAGCGGAGGGCTGGGCGGAGGATGTTGTTTGATTGGCTATGTGAGGTTTGTTTGTTAAATGAAGGCGGGAGGGTCGTCGTACTTTTCCGGCGGGCCTCTTTGATGTTGGAGCGTGGGTTGGTTGGTTATTTGGTTAACGTGGTGGCTGGGTGGCTTCCTGGGTGGGGGAGTAGTATTTACATAATCTGGGTGTTGGCGTTGGCACTTTAGTTGAGTTTCGGTAGTAGCCGGGCGCCAACGGAGGCAACGGCGCCCGCCTCGCGTGGTATCCGCTATCCCGAGGATTTCGATATGGAGCGGTATCCTGTGAGCAGTGTCTGATGGATGATGGTGTGCTGCACCCCTCGGGCCACTCGTCAGGGTGTCGGTCTTGCCAGTTGGTTTCCGATGGGTTGTGTGAGAGAGTTGCGTAATCTTTTGTGAGATCCCATGCGGACGGGTGGGGAGGGTGGTAGTGGAGGTGATAGATGCTATATTGCGAGAGGGAGAGGAGTGGGGAGAGCGAAGTAGTAGTAGTTGATAGGGGCATTTCTTGGTAGTGGTATCCTTACTCCACCCCCCCCCCCCCCCCTCCAATAATAAATTTTCCTCCAAAGAAAAAATTATTTTATATTCTTTATTTTCTGATGTCATTACTATTAATATTAGCCTACTTCGTTTCTTTATCGCTTTAGCATATTTGTCAAGTGCCTGACATATATGACCATTAACTCCAATCACCTCAATGTCAGAATATATTCATGTGTAATCATAGGTTTCAAATCTCGTAATATGTCAATTTAGACATTGACCACTGGTTCCGGCCACTCTCATACCCCACTTACACAAACCTTAATTAGAATGTTCTGCATACTAGTCCTCCTACAGCCGCCTGGGCCTAGCCTTATCATTCATATTTCCTCTATGGATCTGATATCCGATAGGAATGTCACTAGCTCTAGATCTCCTATATTAGATTGAAGGGTTCATCTAACAGTCTCAGTAGAACCTTATCAGACTTATAAAGTCTGTCAATTTTTTGCTTATCAGAGTCAAAAAATATATTTTTTATTTTTATCTGTATGAGTAGCATACAATCGGGATGCATTAGCTTTGCAAGGTACTTAACGTTACCTATGGTCGAATCAAATATTTGGTTTCTCTCGGCCTTTTTGAAGCTCTAGCTCTACTGCCCTTTTCACGTAGTCGAGCTGCGAGGTTATTCCCGCAACATTGAATATTTCGATAGCTTGATCTCCTTTATCCTCCTATGCCTAGTTCATCTTAGTGTTTCTATAACCTGTACCCCCATTATACGCTGAATCGAACTTGTTTTACTGACGATTTTCTTTCGGGGCCTTCGTGCCTATTCAATTAGGACAGTCTGTGCCTGACATGTCGTACTACCACACTCATAACCTGCTCTAACAGTTAGGGGGTTTTCTAGCATGACTGGATATCCACATTCCACTCTTAGGATATCATCTAAGCGCCTCTCTCGTTCCTTCTTTTGCTATGACTCGGACTGGTTACAATTTGAGATCTATGTTGCACACATGAGGTTGCCTCCTGGGTGTGTATTTGGTACTAGGATTGTGGATGCCTTGGTATTAACACTTAGGCCAAGTACCCATATTATCTATTCCTACAGGGTTTACTTTGTAGTAGCAAAAACATTACCCAGTCATAGTCCTTCTATTGTCACTCTGTTCCTTACCAGTAGTCTATTCTATCCTTGATATATAGTTCCCCTTGTATAGAAGAGACTTTTCTTCTCACTTCTTATTTGATCATTTCTCACAGCACCTCAATACTCAGATGTCAACCGTGTAAGCAAGAAATCTTTCGAGCCTTGCCTCTTTTTGCATATGTCCTTTGGGTCCTGTGTGCTGCCGTATTCTATCCTCACGGTATTGTAGAAGCTGAAGGCCATACACATACTTTTGCATCATCTCTACTCTTTAGAGTTAACGCCAACTGTGAGAACTAACCTAGCAACCTCATGAACTATCTATGGCAGAATGTAGCGCTAGCCTTCTTTAATGGCCCTCAGCTTCTTTCTTCTGTCTATAGACCTGAATTGTGTGATGATTCTACACATCTCAGGATTATCAAGTCTTTTAGCATTCAGTCTCATGTACTGAGATGTTACGATAAACTCTTGTATCATTCATAGAACTTAACGTCATTACCTGTAGAATGGTTTCGATAATCCTTTTTAGCTTTTTAGTCTGTCATGAGCGCTTCTTTCGTCGTGATAAACTGTAAAGCGCGTGCACCTACCCTCCAAGAGTCTTTGTTGATGTTGGCTCTAGAAGAAAGATTTTTCCACATCAATCATGTGAATAACTTAAGTATCACTTCTGATGGTTTATGATATAGAAAATATTGGACTCTCCAAATGGTTTAATGCGCTGGAGACTCTTAATGAGGCATTATTTATCATCATGTTTCACTGAGCTGTTATTTATGATACGAACAAAAGGATATCTATTATGAATTTAGTGTAGGAGATCTCAGTCGCTAGACTTGTTTGGATTTGCATTAATAGATGATTTTTTATTGGATGATTCTTTGTTCTTAGGCTCTAGATCTCGATACCTGTGCGACTTGTTGGTTTAGTTTATCAGAGGCTGGTAGCAGACAGCCACCTTTGTTAAGAACAAATTACACCTTGGAGTAAGAGAGTTGATAAGACAGGTGTTATAATATCCGTTTTATGAATAATGTAAACAAGAGTGCTCTTTTTGAGTAATGACCTTGACGGGAGTGACCTTAGCTTTAGTGGAAGTGGATCAATGTGTCATTTAAGTTCGTTTATATAGTATTGACTGCATCATCTAAAGGGCCATCATTGATCGTGAACGTATCTTTTACTACTTTAATACTATGTTACAGAACAGATGGATGTGCTTATGATATTTCTTTTGTATATAGATTATTGTATCCTGCACATCCGGTTTTTGGATCTCATCTTAGGTGTTTTATGAGAGCGTGCTTCTTCGTTTACATGTTCCATTGAGTATTTGCTCTAGTTAACACGTGTTTTTATGTTTCGAAATCGTGTCCACCCCCTTTCGAATTGCGGTTACAATGAGTTTTACTATCACTATCTTGGCAGCCTCGATTGTAGAGTGATTGGTTTTTCCTGTATGTAGCATAAGTTCTGTCTTGTCTTAATGTCGCGTCCTAGCCGGCATGTTATTGGTGCCATTTTGCTCATTTTTATCTCCATTTCTTCGTGTTCATACTAAGATCTTTTTATGTTCGTACACCTTACATATTGGGGAAGCTCGTCTGTGGGGTATGATGACCATCGAAAGGTGTTCTTGATGACGTGGGTATCATTGGGAACTTATTATATATTCTCTGAAACCTTGAATCTGAGCCTTCTATAACTGTCACACATATATAATTATGTACTGATTGGTTGTCTTTTTGGTTATTATATAATCAAAGGAATGTTTGTGAGATGTATTCCTCTAATTTAACGTTCGGGTTGTTATTTGTTTGTACATTTTTGCTAGAATATGCGATCGGTAAACCATAATATAATTTGTTTAGCATGGCTCGAGAGGGAGAGGGGATCCGCTTTACATTAGGAATTACTTTATATTGAGATCAAATTTATATACAAGCTATCATATTTTTTATTTTTTCCGTCCACCGTTTATTCAGAAATGTCAAAATCATCCTTGATTTATGGAAGTAAGTCAATTGAGTGTATCTATATTTATGCTTATTAGAAATTTGTTTAGGAAGAATTATGGTTTTTCGAATTAATAGCTATAGCTCTATTATATTAGAAACTCGCATTTTTAAATCTGTGTGTATACGTTTTGATCGTCTTTTTTTATGTGTGGTGGTAGACAGCTGACTACCTCTCCTCAATTTTGATTGTGATGTGATATTTTATTATATTGGTCTGGTTAAGTACATATTGGAAAATGACGTTACATAGCCATAACTTCTCCGCTTAGCGTATTGGATCTAAGAGTTCCACCACCCCGTTAAATGCCTCGCTCACATACAAAAATGAACCAGCCAGTGTATTTCACTTTTTGTCATTACTACAACCACTCATATCATATAGAGTGATACATACTAAGAACTTTATCTCAATTCCATTATCTAGCAAATAGTAAGAACTACAACACCTCCCATTTTCCATCGATTATTCCTCAGGGTTACAAGTAAGAACTCCTTTTTTGAACAACTAACCCGGTTTCCATTCACTTTCTCATCAACAATTCCAACGTTCTCCATGAAACGTTTTATTAACCACATTACCATTCTGATTTCCAACATTTCCTCGGTTACTAACCTAAGCCAACATGGCGAGTAAGAGGTTCTGCAATTACTGTTTAATGATCATTGAGAAGTCAGGTGCACCCTTATTGGCTCCCTCTCTATTCCCATTGACTCCCTCTACACCTCCATTAGCTCCCAAACCCTGGTCATTTCCTTGACCATTTAAATCCTCAACACAATCATCATTACCTTCCCTAGGTCTTCTACCCCTTCCACCTCTACCAACCCGTTCACTAGTTCCCCCTCCTAGTGATTCGGCAGCAGGCCGACCAGCACTTCGGGTCCTCATTCTTGGCGGCATTATCTATACGAGGGAGAGAAACATAGGTATACATTTAGGTATGGGGGGACAGACTCACACATTATATATAGAATACTTACTAATATATACAGATATACACATACACCACCCTATTTGGTGTCAAACATCGATTTGTGTCGTGAACAAACATTACTAAGTTTGAACTGAGTTGTGCATACGTTATAATTTCGTTGGCCACGTACTTCACTACTAGCATCCTTTTCTCCCATTAATATCAATATTGAGCCCATACCCATATTCAACGACTGACATAACTACAGGCACAAACCTGCGAACAACAAAAGGCACACAAAAGCGCACCGCGCACATAGACTCCGTATACGCAACTAAAACGTTCAGATCATAGGTTATAGTTCTACGGCCACAAACCACTAGTTCTCATATAACCTTGGCTTTGTTTACCAATCTGTCACACCTCGAATATGCCGAAACTCGGGAATGCAAACATTAATGATCAATCATAACACAGACACAAAATAGAAGGGTGGAAAAGAGGCGAAGTGATCGGTAAACGGGGGAAGGGCTTGGCCGGAAAAGTAGGGAGGGGGGGGAAGTATTACATTGCATAAATCTCAAGTGTTATGAATGACATCCTATCCTTAAACAAACTCAAGTGATGTCCCAAATCGCAACTAAATTCTACAATCTCTTACACTTATTCCAATGCCCTTACAGAGGACCAAAATCCAAACTTATTCCATAACATCCAAAACTAGAATCAAAATAACAAGCAAGCAAGACTTCAAACGAAATTCCACTCGGGATACTTCTAAGTATGCTATCAATCACCAAACTACGTCCTCTTTCACTAAAAATGATACTCAAAAAACGTCAACAATAATGTTGGTGAGCTGTAGGTTGACCTTAATCTCCCAAATAGCTGTGCCATATCTTCAACATGTGGACAATAGTGCTATATGACAGTGAATATATGCAATAAACATCTCTAGCATTACAGTCTTAACAATATATATGTCACTTACCGCTCCTAAGGGTTTCCTACACGCTCAGGAGAGTACTAATATTAGACTGACTACACACCAACTAGGGTAGGCATAACCCATCCGCTTAATAATCACATAAATATGGTAGGCTTACCCATCAATCTATTAATCTCACAACTCTGGGTAAGGCGGTACCCATCGATCCAAACAATCATGCATATTATATTCACATAAGCAGTCATATAGCACATATTCTTGTCCCAAAACAAAACACATTTTCGCTCAGATCATTTAAAACATTTCAAAATTACATTTGGAGTTTCTCAGTTATCCCCGAACAGAAAACTGTAAAAAAGATTTGGATACAAGAACTCCTCCTCAAGCAAGTCTTTAGCTACCATAATCTCAATCATACAAGCAAATCGTACATCGACGCCCGCACTACGACACCCCCCCCCCCCCCCCTTAGTCCAGTTAATGTCCTAATTTAATCATCCAATTCCAAAACAATCTTTACGTTTGATGCATAGAGTTTTGACACGTTGTATAATTTCCTAAAATAATTTTTAGTGGTGTGATGTGTTGGGACTTAAAAGACTTCAAGGATTCTTAAGGTTACTACTGCTCAAGTGCATAATGGAAATTATGCTACAGTTGTAGTACTGGTTTAGTATAATGTTACGCACTGCTTAGTTCTACTGTTAGTATAATTTGTACTGATTAGCATATATGTTCACTTGCTTGTATTCATGTTTGAAGTTTAGATCTGCTTAGTGTGAAGAATTAACAATATAAGCTATAGTAGTTTGTGATGTCTAGTAGTAGATTGTTTTATGTCTGCAAGTAACAAGTTAATACCTTTGTGAGTATATATTAGTACTACTTAGTATAATATTACTACAAACTTATGTTATTAGTGTCTGCTGGTGAAAAGATTGTACACACTGATTACATCTGCTTGAAGACCTTTCTTACTGTAAAGAGGATAAGACGAGATTTATAGAGATAAGATTGTTTGGAGAAAACATTACTAGTGAGATAAAGTATTGAGATATTATCGTCAAGAGTATACATAATGTTTTTTTTAAAAGATTTCGTTTATGTTTAGAAAAGATTAAGATATCCTTTAGGGAATGTATTGTAAGCTGACTAGGGACTCTTTAACGTCTATAAAAGGAGGCTCTAGGTAACTAGTTGAGATATCAGTTTTATATAGTTTTTCAATAGTTGTCAAAGTCGGATTAAGAAAAGCTTCAAGGTTTGTATAACCCTTATGTACATAGTGAGGAATAC
The DNA here is from genome assembly GCA_026074375.1 of Tanacetum coccineum. NCBI lineage: Eukaryota > Viridiplantae > Streptophyta > Magnoliopsida > Asterales > Asteraceae > Tanacetum > Tanacetum coccineum. The sequence continues at coordinate 20,976 of BQNB010071369.1, read as the reverse complement.
TCATATTATTAATCTAATAATATTGGTAGCATTTGGTATATTCTTTGTTTGTTCAAGATTTACTGTTTTATTCATATTATTCTAGCTATTAAGGTATGTAGATCCGCTTGCACTTTGTATTCATATACGATAGTTTATCTACACAAGTCTATTTTGAGATTTATTCCAAAGTTAATTGTACCCTTAGACATTTTAAAGGAATCGATCAAGTGATTGGGAATCCTACAAGTGGTATCAGAGCTTTGCTTTGAGAAACTTTGATCTAAAAGACATGGAACTTGAATCTATAAATAGTAGTCTTACTGCAAAGTTTCCCATACTCAAACTTGGTGAGTATAAGATGTGGGTTATAAGGATTAAGCAGTACTTTTAGATCCAAGACTATGCACTCTGGAAGGTCATAGAAAATGGTGATTCATGGGCTCTCTAGTACCATAAATAGTACAGGAGAATGGTACTACAGTTACAAAGATGTCTTACTAGTAAAACTGCTGAAGGGGGCGAAAGGGATAAAAAAAAAAATAGACAAATAAGAAGAGATGTCGAAGGTAGGAGCTGCTTACTAATGGCTCTTTCCAATGAACATCAACTCACATTCAGTCAGTACCCTGATGCTAAATCAATGTTTGCTGCCATTAAAATAAGATTTGGAGATAATGCAGCTACCAAGAAAACTCAAAAGACACTTTTGAAGCAACAGTATGAGAATTTTAGTGCAACAAGTGCAGAGTCTCTTGACTCTATCTTCAATAGGCTTCAGAAGATAGTCAGTAGGCTTGCTATTCCGGGTGTGGTAATTGCCTAAGAAGATTTAAACTCAAAATTTTTGAGTAGCTTACCCCCTGAGTGGAACACTCATGTAGTTGTGTGGATGAATAAGCCTGAAATTGAAACTATGAGCATAGATGATTTTGTACTGAACTAACTGAATGTGACAAATTGTCTATCGAGATCTAAACTAGGTATCTTGTAATCATGTTACTGTGAAAGCGTGTGTGTGCTCAAAACTTGCCCTCTTGACTGCTTAAATGGCACTTGCAGTTACTAACTCGTTGTAGTAACAGATGCTATGATCTCCACAACGTGTAGTCTTGCTAGTTCTCCTAATGTTATGATGCTTAGCCTGTACGAAGTTAGTAATGCTAGCGTCAATGTGTATAATAAACTGTAGTATGCTTTCATGTGTAGAAGAAAATCCCTACTGGTTCTATGTCCTACCCAGGAAACTCTTGAGAATGTCAGCTACATTCATGAAACTGAATCGATGTCAGTGATTGTACGTAAAGTGTGTCATGATTATGACATGATGCGAAGTGTGTGTCTGACGTAAGTTGTATAGGAGGCTCAAAAAAGTTGTGTGTCTAGAGGAAGGTTTACAATGATTCACGATTGATTGAATAATCGAGAGCTAAGTGAGTCCTATTTTAATGCAAAGGAGACTATGTATGAAAAAGTCTGTACTATTGCCCCCCTCTTAAATCTTAGTGCAGGTAGTTCCATCCTCATACCGTTTCCAGCGAGCACCAACCAATCTTTCCAAAAATTCCTCATGATCCTCTCTTATTCCGCATCTGACTTGTCAATGAGATTCCACAATGCAAGTTTTTACCTTTCTTGTCTAATGGCTCTGAACTCAATAATTTTTACTTCCTAGACATCTCTTTGTTGAATACCAGAGCAAGTTAAAGTATGGAAGTATTTTGTGACTTTGAAAGCTCTGTCTACGAACTTAACATCTAGTTTTTGCCTGTCTAATAGAACTTGTAGATGCGCATCATCCCAGCAATAACTCTCTTGTGCTATGTCTACAATGTCTTCATAGATTCAAACCTCCCGAGTGTGTGGTCAAATGACGTGGTCTTTGTACAGTTTCTTTTGGCGAGAATATTCCGAGAAAGTCTACTGTGTCGGCTAGGTGATATTGAGCTTCTTTATCAGGTAAGCATCTTTCTTTCACAATCGTTGAACTTCTTGGTCATCGTTCATTGTTGTTGATGATGATTTCCCTGGTGGATACATTCGGCAGAGCCAGCACCAGAGTTTTTTAACATGTTACAATTAATATCACTTGACTGGTCGAGTGTGGCTATACTTGGTTGCCTTGAGCGCAGAGAAGATATCCTCAAATGTTGTTCAGTGCTAGATCTACAAAGTCACCTTCTTTGAATTGTTGTACAGTGTTGTCGATCAGCTTATATATCACCAAAATTTTCTTCCAAGTGACTTAATCGTTCAAATTTGTTAACTCTATAACAAGCAACTGACCACACTAAGTATATTCTGAGGTGAGTAGTACATCATGCTTCGAGATATTTAGTTGATAAATTGTAGATTCTTAAAATCGATACCATTTGAGACCTGTATGAAAGGCTGACGCTGGGGTCACCCAATGTATTAATTACCTTTGTTCTAGGCGTCTTTGTTATAAACCCAACTTTTATTTCTCTCCTTAAGAGTCTCGAGATCATATGTCTTTCAAAGTACCCACCTAACTCGGTTATACTTGCAGCTTTGTCTTTTTTTAATTGATCGTTTTCTTCTCTGGGTCTGAAGATTTTGTTCTATATTTCAAGGCAGTTGTTGAAAAAGTCATTTGAAAGCTTCGGTTAGATAGTATCCTGATGACCTTTCAATGGAAAGAGGTTTTGCTCAAGTCGAAAGCGGACAAACGGTCTCCTTTGGATCTGGTTCTAGTAAAGTGGTCAGACAATTTTTGTAGCATTTCTGCCATAGTTGTACTCGAGCTCATTGCGGTCATCCTTTAAGAAATAGTTGCTCTTCAGCATAGTTGTATACGGGATCTGAACTAAGATGTGCCTTTTATGTAAGCTTGTCTTTCCTTTAGAAACGATTCAGTCGCACGTTTTGGGAACTTGTGGGATCTTCTGTGGCCATAAGTTCATCGAAAACTTGAGTATTTGGTCCCGTTTGTAGCAGATGCAGATCAATTGAATCCAATGTACTGATACTCTTGCACTATTCAATCAATTGCTTTTCTCCTTTGTATTCCCATATCCGGATATGACTGCTTAATGGTGTAATTGCGTAGCTTGTGAGAGAAGATTGTAGTGAGACCAATTTCATGGTTTAGGTGAAGTGGTATGTTGTGGTTGATCAACATCATAACCCACATCATCATTTGAAGAAATCATATGATACATTATTCTTGTAGTCTCAGCAATTATGGGAATCTTATAAAATTGTATATGACTTATCATATTGATTGAACATTTATGTTGGAGCATGTACCTTTAGAGTTTCCTTACGTGCTGTCTAGATGTACTAATTCTTAGACTGAAATTTACTGACTCTTTTTGGTTCTTCTACTCGTTCATGGTCTTCTTACTCCTGGTTTTGTCCCTCAGGTAAATGGTGTCTTAGTCTTCGTACATCACGCAATTTATGGATCTTCTTTTTTTAGAGATTTTTTCTCTGGATGGCCTGATCTTGATCCGTTTTACGCTGCGGTAACTTACAATAGTACAAGTGGTGCTACAGAATGATTATTAAATAATAACTTACTTACAAATAAGCCGTACTGAGGAAGTTTGTCGAATTAATGTCAGCTATATCATTTATAATTGTGTTAGATTTCGGACGAGTCTGATATCTAGTAATTAGTCTTTTAACATAAGAGAGAATAGTGTACTCTATACGTTGCATTACGCAAGAATTAATGGACTTACTATCTGCCTTGATAGAGTAAGCTATTGGTCTATGATAGGTAATAATTTGAAACTAGATCACATCGAATATAGATTGTCTTCTCAAAGTGCTTTCTTTACAATGCTTTGAAGCAACTAGAGGTATCGGAAGTCACGATACTTGCCCTGTGGTCAGAAACTTTGGCAATTAATTCTTTGCTTATGGTATTTATGAATAACTAAACTCTCATTAGATTAACATTTTCTTGCAACAGGAATCTTCAAATGCATCCTTGTAATAACTTGATTAGGAATTGATTTAGCCTCACTTAAGTCTTCTGTATGTTTTTGAAGGGCTACTCTTGTTGAAGTGCATCTCCCGTTACGTATACTGGAATCCAGATTATTGGCATTTACGAAACTCTATACATTATTTCTAGACTACGTAGGATAATAGCAAATGTTTGTTTTAAAGGTTTAAATGGTCAAGCATCTCTGATCCTTTTGAGATCATCTTTCTTCATGACATCAAGATACTCTTTTTTGATATATGATAGCGCAGAGGGGTTGTGATCTGGATGTTTATTTGCTACTAGCAGTGAGCTTGGCACTGGTTAGTTCCGCTAATTGTGTTCGTTTTCGTGATCTGTGGACTTCAGTAGGATTTGGTGTGTTGTTTTGTTTGTAGTAGATGAATGGATTTAGATAGGAGATATTACGTGAGGAGGAGGATTGGAGGCTTGTATGACGAAATTTACTTGAGATTTTTTCTGGTTATTGATGGACAGAACTGGGCTTTAGGAGATACTGAAACATAGTACTGAGTTGAGTATTAATGGAAGACTGGCATATGTAGTATCTTCTTTATTGGTATCCTTGAAACTGTTACTATATTAATGGTTCAACAAAGAGTAATCTCAGGCATTCTGATAGTATCCTTATAGATTTCCAACTAATAGAGTTTATTTAGAAGTAAAGCTTAGAAATGATTTACCAAAACTTAGAAAATAAAAGATAGGCTGGAGAGTTGATAGATTGGAAGTTCAGTTTCTTGTTATATCTCTGTTACATCCTGTGTATGTATCAGAGAATTTTTTAGACAGATAAAATAAAAAATTCTGTTAGTGGGGAACACAACTCCCCTCTGAGAAGGCTCGATTTTTTTCGTCTGACGCTGTTTCTCTTGAAATATCCTACAGTCAAATACTTTAAGACAATAGAGTGTATGGTATTTTCTTCATCACCTTTCTCAGATTCTGCAACTTTTGCATGCGACTTATCTTTCTTCTTTTCCTGTCCAGCATCGTCTTGCACACTTAATTTCATTACCTTACACAACTCTATCTCAGGTTTCCTCATTGTCTGTCTCTATACATTTATCGATACCTGTTAATCATCATCTTTGCTTCGACTTCCTCTTCATCGTAAATATCGTCACCCAATCAAATCTTCTGTTATCAACATTTTCTTCTTTAGAGGATATCTACATACTCTCCGTTACTTCTGATCCTTCAATCAATGTGTGACAATACAGCTTTTTGGCTTCAGAATCGTCTTCTTACCTGATCCATGGTAACCCTGGTTTAACTACCATGTATCTTTCACTTAGAAGGTGTATGTAGAATGACATGTTGAAATTCTTCTTGACCATCCTAAGGTTTAAGTACCTAGTTGTTTTCACTTGAGCCTCTAACGCATGTGTAGTTGAATTTTCATTATAGATTTGTATCTGCTGGGATTATTAAAGTCGACTATAGCAGATCTATGTTATAGTTCTGAGAACGGATAAGTGATGTCTTCTTTGACACACTTGAAGTATCTCTAAAGGCAATACCCGATGGTCTTCTTCTAGCAGGTTCAGGGTCTGATACTGTTATAATCCGTTCATAAGTAGCATGAACTTGCCTTGATACTTCCTCTTCCGCAACCTCAGTTAAGCTTATAGATTTTCCTAGCTCCAAAGTGACATCTGGTTCCAGGGTTGTCGATCGGCAGGGAACCTTACTACATTGTTGATTCGAGTATCACCGATTAATACACTTATCAAAAATATAGAAAAAATAAAAAAAAAAAATAAAAATAAAAAAAAAAAAAAACAAAATAAAAAAAAAAACAAAAAAAAAAAAAAACAGAACAAAAAAAAGTATAAAAAAAAAAAAAAAAGATAAAAAAAAAAAAAATAAAAAATAAAAAAAAGAAAAAAAATAACAGAAAGATAAAAAAATATAAAAAATACAACAAAAAAATAAAAAAACGTGTTATGGCCCGCGTCACTGAATGATTGTTGTCTATATATGCAGTGATTCGTTAGACTTTCTTCTCTTAGCTGATATATTCTTATACTGCTAGTTCGTACTTATCTTAGCAGGTTTAGAAATCAGATGCATCAGATTCTTCAATACTTGCCAGGCTTGGGTGACAGCTGATTCTTGAACTTGTGACCCTATTACCTCTTAGTTTTATATAGGGTACTAAAGGGGGGGGTCTCGTGGATTATTAATGAAGGACCTTATTAGGTCTGATTGCATTGTGTGCATTAGTCAAACATTGCATCTGGAATTTCGCTCATCCATATTCTTGATCGTCTTCTACAATTCTGACAAACTCTTTGCTCAGAACACCATCATCCTTGATTGTATGAAGACCAGAGGGTAGAGCTTTAGGAACAGATTTGTGAATAGAGAGGAAATGGTTGATGATGCGTTTAGTGAATCTTGGATAAGGCATGATTTCACATATGCTTTTCTTTAACTGCCTATTGTCAATTTGATATGAGTAATATCCCCAAGATGCAACTCAGCTAATTCAAACGGTACTTCTTATGGAATACGGACACTACGAATCCCATATTATTGCAACTCTAGATTGACGAAGTCTGTCATTGCTAGTTGTCTTCCCTGAGAGGCATTTGTTGATGATAGGATGATATGGTTTCTCACATTGGTTGGTGCAGTAATGCATCAATGAAACATTTGGTGGCAGATGAGTCATACTTTCTCCCTTGTATCGAGTACATATGAGAAAGTAAGAAGCTCCTCTTAGATAGAGGTACATATGAGTCTCTTTTTTCTGGAATCTATTGGCTGCTACAATGTGAGAAACGAGCTTGGCGAAACACATACACTATTCAACTAAACAATTCTTTGCATTCTGCCAGCTTAAAATCATAGAATGCGCATTGCAATGCATGTCCTGGTATCCTTGGATATGAACTATTGACATACCTTGACATTTTCATGCATGTAGATTTTGCGCATGCAGCTAAGATAGCAAGGAATGCCCTCTGTAAAAAGTCTGTTGTTCTTGATGACTGTCTAAGTCGACTTGTAAGTCTCTCCTTCATGAGTACATAGTGGGATCAATCCCTCCGAATTCCGGTTTAGGATCAATCCTCATGTTATTGGTATTGATCTTGACTTTGTCTGCTTTGGGAACCCATGCCTCTTCACGAGCAGCTAGTTGAATTACCTCTTGATTCATTGATTTCTGGCTTAAGAATTTATCAATCCATGTTTATATACATACATATTATATATTATATAGTATTTTCATATATATATATATATATATATATATATATATATATATATATATCTATATACTACTATATTATATATATATATATATATATATGTATTATATTATATATCTATATTACAGAATTTGATAATTTATCCTTGATGATATCGATTTGTATTTGGTATGAAGAATGTGTTTAGGTTTCATGCATTTATGTCCCATTTAACACACTAATTGAAGAAAGCTCAACATGGTCTATTGGTCAAGTCAAATGGACTAAGTCAAAAGATTTTTCATTAATGCTAATGATATTGCTGGGTATGATAATATCCAAGTAAGTGTCTACCAACTGTCATAAGTTGGATACTTTGCCTGCGAGTAGAGCACCAGAAGCAAGGAAGGTCAGTCAGATATCAAGACAACACATGGAAGCAACCGGAAAACAATAAAGACAAATACTTCAAGCAATGTTGGCTATGATGGTGTAGGTTTTATTAGGAGAAATTGGCATGAGAAGAACATATGTTCAGAACCAAACATGGCTTTAATGGCATTTTCAGTCTCTGTTGAATAGGTATACATCGTGATGACAATATCAATAGCTCGCTATGAACACTAAGGTTTGAAATATTTCCAACTGTATGAAAAGGCTTAGATCTAAGAAACGCAATAGTCACAGAATAGGATCATGTGGCGACTGATGTTAATTGTCTGCGCATTGTGAGATATGAATCATTATAATCAGAGAAGTGTGTCATTACTCACTTGAGTGCAAAGAAGTGAGGTTTGAATAGAGTAAACTCTAGAAGACGTGAGAGATATTTCAATTTTCTATTATATTGTGTCAATATGATTTCGACTGAAATGGTTTTCGCGTTTTAGTACCTCGCTAAATCGAGTTTAGTTCTTAAAGAGAAGTAGCTTGTAAAGACTATGAAATAATGTGCTTTAAAAGAGAGTAAAAAAAGTTAAGCAAGAAAAAGATGGCATTGAATTTAAAATTGAGAAATTTGATAAAGCCTCAAAAGACTTAGATCAGTTGTTAGGAAGTCAGAGAACTGACAAAAGCAAAAAGGGTTTAGGGTATAGTGCAGTTCCTCCACCACATCCTTTAATCTATAATAGACCTAAAAAGCTTGATTTGTCTTATTCTGATCTTGATGAATTCAAAGAGCTGAGTTCAGAAGGTTTCTGGTCCTGGGAAGAAGAATAGTGAGCAAGAGTCTTAATGTTGCCTCTCATGTTTGCATGTTTTATGTAACTACATATTTCAGCTACAGTTATGATCATGACTGTTATCGATACAGTTACTGAAAAAACATACGTTTATCGCTCGAGCAATCTTGCTAGTACTTTATTCCATTAGGTTAATTTCCCAAACATGTTGCTACCATTAGTGTTTTTAACATATGCGAACTTTTCTAAAACACGTTATGTTTTTTATTCATATTCCGCTTAGTGATAAAACATCAGAAAAATTCTAAAGAAAATTCTGAAGAGTCTTGTAGAAGAAAACTAAGTATCACAAGACATCAAGTAGCTTTGTTGAGTCTTCACCCTAATGTTGTGTGTTAAAGAACCCAGTCTGTTAATAAAAAGGTAGAGTTTATTATTAGTGTGTGTGTATTAAATTCAGAGTACTTGAAAAACTGTTAAAAAGTCAGTTAGGCATCGTATGTTCGCAAACATGATTATCGGCATCATTACAACGCGTTAGTACTTTTATGTTGTGCTGAACATAGAGACAAGTCTGTTGGTGGATATCACGAGGTCGTCTGTACAGGATTCGCATGTGAGCAAGAATTGTGATGATCTTTTTGAAGATTCTATGTGGCGTAGATAAAAGCATTAGGTTGTGACTCAAGAGTCTGTACCGGCGCTTTTGTTAATAGATTTGTCTTGAATCTGTATCAGTAGATCGCGCATTAAGCGCAAAATGCTGACCGTTTGATAAGAGTTTTGATCGTTCTTGAAGTACATTAGGCTTTGTAGGGAACGAGATAGAGAAACTATGTCAATTTCTCTAGGATTCCTGAACTCGGTTTTGGCGTGATATGCTTACACCATCTATAGACAGCGAAAGCTCATATATAAACATTAAAAATCACGAATACGGCACGGTTTTGTCTACTATCTTTGTCATCAGTGACACCGAGAAGAATGCGACATAATATTTTCATCGCAGAGAGCGAATTGTTAGAGAATTATCATTGAAAGAAGATGTTTCTAAGGAGAATCCCGCTCTGTGTGGGTGCGATCGGCATATTACCTAACTATGCATAGACATACGCTCTTATGTGACCCCGTAATGTTTATCTAGATAAAATCGTTCTCAACTTTTGTGGATTTGCTGATGAAGACCCTTAATTGTTGCAAATTTTGAAGTTGTTCTTGATGTGGTGTGGCGATAATAACGCAGGGTTTAATTCTCCTATTGTCGCCTTTTACGCCAATGTGAGTCTGTTAGTATTAGAGGGTGTTTTAGCAAGAAGGGCATGTTGCTATCATTCAGTTTGTTTACGCTTGATTTTCTTATGAAAGTCGAAGTTTGTGATTTTTGACTTTTAAAGCGCCAAGTGATAGCTAGACAAAAGATAGAGGATAGATGAGACGCGTTTATAATGCGGGTGGCTTTTGTAACACTGTTATGGTTTTTATGTGGGTGTGGTTGGTTTATGCAGAAAGGCGGCGGCAAAATTGTGTATAGATTTGTGCACTTGATAGTTGACAATTGTTGCACGACAGTGGCGTAATATAGGCCGGTGTGTCTAGAACTTTCTCAAGAAGTTGGCAGAGAATAGTTCCCTAGAGAGTTGTATATATTGTTTCTTGTTCTATTTACTTTGTTAGTAAATACTTTATTACTATTTGCTGATTATATAAATTATGTAACTGAGTAAATGGGTAAGAGCCTAAGTTCTCGCGTTAACCTAGATTTTGTGTAACTTCAGGAGTTCTTCATCCTTGATGTGTTGCTTTCTCGAGCTGTTTGTTTATTTGTCCTTGAATAGGATTGTGAAACGAAGATACAGCAGCTCTGTTTAGTACCCTATTGTGAGTTGGTGTAGGATATATATACATATAAACTTTCCCATTTTTATTGAGGCTTGGTAGGGTTGATTCTGTTATTTGTTGATAAATGCGTTGCGTTATAAAGTCCTTTGGTCCCGTTTGTTTATTCCACGAGCGATTACATGGATAAGATGCAGATTTTAAAAGAAGTTTTGTAAGTAGTTTTTTTCATTTACTCCCTAGCGTTCATATAAGTGGGGTCCTAGATTTTTACTATAGTATATTAAAGGGAGTAGGCGCTGGTGTAGTAGATCAGCTGTTCTTGTCGTGGAGTGATTAGGATAAAATGCCAGTTATAATACCGCGATATTTTATCTGCCATCCATGGAATAGCTGTGAGATAGTAGTAGTCGATCGAGTACAACTCGTTCTTTGAATATAAACTACGGTTAGTTTATTTAGCTTATGGCCTCGTTTCGGAAAGGATGTGATTAAGAGGATTTCTGTTATATTTTTTATAAATAAGAGTTAGGAGTTGCTACTGTAACAGGGCGGTTCGATTACGAGACACGTTGATGCTAAAGAGAGTTGTAAAGCTTGCGGGTTATTTGTTGCATCCCTGTTTGCGCAGGTGGAAGTAAGGGTCGCATTAGCATCTATGCTCTTGTATGTGAATTTATTAATTAGAATGTAGGAGCTGCAAGTTTGTATACTTTGTTCGTGTGCGGAGATGTAGAAATGTAGCTTTCGTTTAGAGAGGATGAGTTTTATGGTAGAATTTTGATGATCGGATGATTGGTAGATTATTATTGCAGAGGCTGCATTTTACAACTTTTTCTAAGCTTGAAAACTATGCTTGGTTTGGAGGAGTTGTTGCTGGTGAACTATAAATACCATCGATGTATGTAGTTAAAGATGATGCAAATTTCCACGAAAGGGTAGCATCAGAAGGAATTGGATATGGACAGAAATCTCATCTCTATGATAAGAAAAGATGTGAGATTGTTAGAAGAGATATGGATAACTAAGTCGTTAGCATTTTATAATGACTCGTATAAGAGAAACCACAGCGCACCAAACTCACCTGTGTCTGATACTCGCCTACGCCCCCTCCCCCCCCCCCGCCCCCCCACCCCACACCCCCCATCACCCTCTGCCTCTCCCTAGCAGCTCGCAAGAGAGAATGCAAGAAGAATGACCGAAAGACGTAGAGAGTGACCGATGCACAGATAAGACTTACTACGAAAAGATACTACGCGTAGAGTTAGTCTTGTACTCTATGCTTGTGAATATGTCTCCAAAAAACCATGTATTTGACTGTGAGAGATAAATGTGCACTCTTCACACCAACTCTAATGCGGTATGGATACGGCACGTATGATTGTATGCAGACTAGAACTCACTTCAAAATCAAGCAGCTTTTCATAGTGCTAATCAAAGTCTACTTTTTTCAATCTTGCTCACTATTTAACTGCTAGAGGCTCCCTTTTCCTTTTTTTTTTAAAGCTAAATGCATCATTATACTAAATGATATGAGCATACTGCAAAGAGGGACATTATTTTTACTGTATGCCTAGGTGTATTTAATAATGCTAGGTCATATACAGGACAATGTTAGTGTGTTTTTAGGGTAAAATGAGCCGTAAATGATGTAAAGACCTTAGCATGTTGGCCGATTTAATGTATAATAATAGTAAATTATGCATTATTATTAATATAATAATTATAGGTAAATATTAATAAGATATGCAATAACAAAATATGATTTGATCTCTTTGAAAGGCCCATGGATCTCGGCCCAAAACTATGTTTATTATTATCCTTATTTTCTATTTCTCAATTGTAAATTCTTTAAAAACACAACAAACCGGACGCCTTAATTTATTTAAGTGGCAGGCACAAGATTTTTTTCCAGGATTGCTCGATTTTTATAAGATCACTTTGGAGGCTAAGGGACCTGTGTGGGAACAATAGTGGGAGAGCTTGGGAGTGCTTGACTATCGATTTTTTGGTTATTTGTTCATTGGTGTCGAAATTCAACATCCGGCTGTTCATAAAATCATTTAAATCACATCAAGGAACCTCAAAGCTAAATTTTATAACTCATATTTCATCATTTATTAATATGTTATTATACCTCGGGAATAAGATGTTCATGAAACTTTATTTTGATTTTTATAAATTGAAACATATTCCAAATAACCACCTAATTTAGAAATATGAAATGAATAAATCGGCATATAAAATAATTTGTAAAAATTTATTTTTATAGTTTTTTATGAGGTATGCTTCTTATTCCTACAATATAATCTCAATAAATATGTGTTAGTCGTAATAATTTATAAATGGTTCACGAATAATGTTGAAGATTGGTATTGTGTGTTTACGAATTCAGAAAATAGAAGGGGAAACATAGGAATGAAATATGGTTTCAATGATATTAGGGTTTAGGGTTGTTAGTATATTCTTTCTCCGAGTGTAATTAATGCCATTTATTGATTGGACAATAATTGTGTTTGTGACTTGTGGAATTTTGATTAGTGGATTCGCCTTTGTCTGTGTGTTCGTGATTTAAATGTTAGCCGATTTTTTTGTATAAAAGGTATAAAGACTTGTTTTGGGTTGTAATTCTGAACATCTTTGGGGATCCGGATCTTAACTCACCCACTCAACTACACTTCACTTTAACTTTTGGAGACCTACCAAACCTAATGGTGCATCACTTGTCTTTAACAGATATAACTTCATTGATGCATGAGGCAAATCCAAGTCAGTAATGGCTTGGGTCCCCAAAGGAATCTAATTTCCTTATTTTTATGTGCAGGGCAATCCACAGCTGAATGATAAAGGATTTGTTGACAGTGGATGCTCAAGGCACATGACTGGTAACATAGCTTATCTCTCTGATTTCAAGTAGTTTGATAAAGGTTATGTTGCATTTGGAGGAGGTGCATATGGTGGTAAAATTACTGTTAAAGGTACTCTTAAGACTGCTAATCTTGATTTTAAAGATGTATACTTTGTCAATGAGTTAAAATTCAATCTTTTTAGTGTCTCACAGATGTGTGACAAAAAGAACTATGTCCTTTTTACAGATACTTAATGTCTTGTCTTGTCTCCAAATTTTAAATTGCCTGATGAAAATCAGATACTTCTTAAAGTTCCTAGAAAGGACAATATGTACAGTTTTGATATGAAGAACATTGTTCCTAAAGAAAGTTTGACTTGTCTTGTTGCAAAGGCTACATTAGATGAATCAATGCTTTGGCACAAAAGACTTTGTCATATTAATTTTAAAAACATAAATAAGCTTGTCAAGGATAATCTAGTAAGAGGACTGCCTACGTTTTGAAAATGACCAAACCTGTGTTGCTTGTCTTAAAAGGAAGCAACACAGAGCTTCTTATAAGTCCAAAGTTCTGAATCCTATTACTAAGCCTTTGTTTATGCTACATATGGATTTGTTTGGTCCAACCTTTATGAGTAGCTTGATGCATAAGAAGTATTGCTTAGTAGTCACTGATGATTATAGTAGATTTACATGGGTTTTCTTTTTAACAACTAAGGATGAAACCAGTGAGATCCTTAAGCGCTTTATCAAAGAAATAGAAAACCTAGTGGATAAGAAAGTTTCCCATCACATTGTGCTGATCCCTACCACCCCCTATTAATATAAGAGGTCACCTCTCTATTACCATGTTGAGAGCCCTCTTTCTATGCATGTTTTCACGACATTTTTGTTATGACATGTATGATTATATAGAGCTCGTGGGCATTCCTTATATATTTATGTTTATTACTATCCTTGATTATGTCATGACATCTATTACTTGTTTTACCATGATTTACCATGTTTATTTCCTATTCTTCATGACGATTCTCCTGGTTTCCCATGACACTCATGATCTTTCACGCTGCTTAATACTTATTATCCAGGATTCATACTTATTACTTACATTGTTATTATATCCGTTCACTGAGCGTTATGCTCTGCGTATTTCTTCTCTTTCTTTTTACGCAGGTATCTAGAGGGAGATTGGGCATGAGAGAGTGTGTGCTTAGGAAGTGACCTATTTAGCTTCCTTTCTTTATATCGCAGGCATTTTGATGTGCTATACTATCTTGGACACATGTTTCGTCCTTTAGACTTCTTTTACGTTATTCATGTTGATCTCATAATTGGGAGCCGATGTTTGATTTCGGCTTTCCACCTTGTCCTATGTTATTACTTATGACTTTATGCCTTTATTATGCTTTGATATGACACCATGATTATGACGTTTCGGCCTACTCTCCGGAGCGGGTTTGGGTCGTTACAATTATGGTATCAGAGCCAGGTTTTCGACCTGTAGGCTCTAAAACTTGACCTGTGAGGATTGGGTAGACATTAGGTTCCTTCAGAATCGACGTTTATCTTCTGTGCGGTTTTTTCTTTTTTTTTTTTTTTTTCTTTTTCTTCTCTGGACCTTTTTAACCGTTTAATTCATTAAAACCCTTTTTGCAAATGTCAGATGGTGAACACTCGTACCGATGTTGAACTCGCTGCGGCCGTTCAGGCAGCCGTGGATGCCATGCTCCCACAGATTCGCGAGCAGGTTCGCGAAGAGTACCGCACTGGTGCTTTTAGGTTCGGGTAGTAATCCTCTACCCGTCATATTCTTATTGCTTGAGCGCTTCAATAATGCAGAAACCCGTTCGTTACGTGAAGGCAGTAGCCCATGTTGATGCTGAGAATCTGGATCTCCCATAGGTGAAGAGCTTCGACGTAGGATTGTAATGATGCTTTTAAGGACCCAGATTGGCTGTTTATAAGTTCGGGGGTGATGCGGTGGTTGGTGGGAAGGCTTTAAGCCTGCCAAAGGAGGAGAGGTGTGGGTACTTACTTTGATTGGCAGCTTTCAATAGAGTGTTCTTTATTCTGTTTTCTCCCTCGAGCCGAACAAGAGTGCTTAAAGAGAGAGTTACCTTACTTCCGCAAAGGCGAGTCGAAAATAAGTTCTAAGTCATGCTAGGCGTTTCTCCGCCTAGCTGGTTTTATTGGACAGTGCTGGTACTGCTAGTAGAGCAGGGCGAAGTACTTTTGTTGGGGTCTTCATAAGTCAATCCTTGACCATTGTCATGTGTATACAGTTTACCAACGTTGCTAGGTTGCGGATGTTGCACACAACCTTAGGAGATCCTTCGTGACTCGGGATGATTCTGATAGTCCGAGCTGTTCACGACATGAGGTAAAACCTCAGTTATCAAATCTTTACGACCTTGTTTCTATGTTTTACCTCCTTATCCTTATTAATATGTACTGTTCAATATTTCTCCAGGCATATGAGTATAGACGATATCAGTCGGCCTCTCAGCAGATAGATACCGGGAGTCATGATCAAAAAAATGACCTGTCAAGGGTCTGGACACGGCAGGGCGGTGGTGTCTAACTACGTAACAACAATAACAACAAACTACTATCGTGACAACAACAGGTCAAATCTTATCGTTATCGTCTTTATCTGTTATATGATTTGTATCTAACAATCACGCATGGTAATGATGATTTGGTGCTGGACGCGACAAAGGAATAGGTCGAATCCCACCGATTTCTACCAACTCGGGTAAATCATTTGAAATAAAAGTTTCATTCTCTATATGTCTTAAAGTTCATGTCTCACGATCTATCATTTGAATCGGGTTCCCAGCAGGTCCAGGGTACCTTGGGGTTATACTCACCACTGTTTGCAAACAAATGTGGAAGTAGGACACCCAGGAGAGTGTGTCGTGTGCTGGTACTTGTTCAATGTGGCAGGCATGGTCATCTTCAGCGGGGACTGACAGAAGAACAAACGTTTTGGTTGCTAGTTCGTTCTGGTCATGCTGACAAGAAGCCAGAGCATCTGGCCGTGTCTTTGCACCATTACTCTAGGATCAGGCCGCCAATTACTTTGGTACCATCACTGGTGCATTTTTATATTCGGGCGTGCAGTGTTTGTTTTATTTGATACGGGTGCGACACATTCTGTGTGTTCTACCATGTTTGCATTCTTGTTTTACTATAACACTTATTTACTTATCATTTATTATGTATTCCAGCCACATGAAAGACTCCGCACGTATTAACCATTGTATATAGAGTTCTTCCTTTCAGTTTGATGACAAGATTCGTTCGTTAACTGCACTTCCTTGGATATGTGTGAATTTTGACTAATTCTGGGTATAGGAACTGGTTAGCAGCTACACCGTGCTCGATTGACTGTCATTCACATCATGTTTTATTCGGCGATATTCATGCTTCTCTTCATGATATTTATTTATCATGGTTATCTTTACCGGGAAAATATATGAAGCATCCAACATTCCGCTGTAAAGCTCGTCACCTTACTATCGCTGGTGCGAAGGTTTTCTGGCGACACTTTGACACGACTTCTGAGTTTCTTCTATTCATGATCAGCCAATTGTTTTCGAATTTTCAGGACGTATTTCCGAATGTACTTCTAGGAATACCTCCTATTCGCGTGTTGAGTTTACATTGAGCTTATTACCGAAGCTGAGCCTATATCAAAAGCTCTTATGCATGGCACCGATTGAGTTAAAAGAGTTGGAAGGATAGTTACATGAGTTGTTGGAGCGAGGTTTTATACGCCGAGTGTATCGCCATGGGGTCGCACGGTTCTGTTTGTCAAAGAGAAGGACGTAGCATGAGATTATGTATCGAAACCGTGATTGAACAAGATAAACACAATCGTATCGTTTATCCCCTTCCACGTATCGTGATTTATTCTTGAATCAGCTTCTGGGCGCTAAACATTTTTCCAAGATTGATTTATGATTGGTTACCATCAGTTGCGAGTAAAATGAGCAGGACATTTCCCAAGACTGCTTTTTCGCATACGTTATGGTCATTTTGAATTCTCTGGTTATGACTTTTGGTCTCACGAGTGCTCCAGCTGTATTTATGGAATTGAATGAGAACCAAGGTTTTTCATGGAAATTCTTGGGACAAGTTCGTATCGTGTTCATTGATGATATTCTGGTCTTATCTAAGCTAAAGAGGAACACGGGAGCATCTCAGCCATGTTTAAGATTTTACGACAGGAGAAATTACTTGCCAAGTTTTCTATGTGGAATTTGTTGAGTAAGGTGCATTTCAGGGTCACATTGTTTCAGCAGAAGGGAATTACTATGGATCCGGCGAAGTTGGAGGCTATCAACCAAGTGGCCAAAGACGACTTTGTATGTGACCGAAGTACGGAGTTTATATTGGATTAGCAGATTATTTACCGCAGATTCGTAGAGGGTTTCTCACGATTAGCCTTACCTTAACAAGCTTTATGCGAAAAGGTGAGATGTTTGTATGGAATGAAGAGCATGAAAAGAGCTTCTAAAGAGCTTAAGCAACAGTTTGGTTCCTTCGAACTATTCTTACTCTTCCATCTAGTTCAGGGGATTTCTGATTTACAGTGAGCTTCTAAGAATGCGTCTTGGTTGTTTAATCATGCAGCATAGGGAAAGTGTTGTCTTTGACCTCAACGATAACTAAGCCCTATGAGGTGAACTTTCCGACTCATGATCTAGAGTTAGCAGCGTAGTCTTCGCTCTCAAAAATTTTTGGATGGGTAACCCAAACTATTTTCCTTTTATGCGAATCATGTGATTATTTTTACCGATCATAAGAGTCTTAAATATATCTTCACGCCAGCGAGAATTAAATATGAGCAGAGCTTTGGTTGGAGTTATTGAAGGTTTATGACACAACTTCTGTACCATTCGGGTAAAGCAAATTGTGGTGGCGGATGCTTTGAGTAGGAAGTGGGTATCGATAGCCGGTATCAGCAAAGTGAAGAAGGGATTATTCGCCCTCCTGACATTGGCGTTTGGATTTTCGCAGTTTATGAGTTCGTGGACGAGAATGGTTTCTGGGTAGGCTGAGGGTTGAGCTAACCTGAAATTTCTTAGATTAGGCAGCTCAGAAGGATGACGGAGAAATCTGGGCAATTCACTTCAGAAATATCTGATCAGACTGAACCCCCGAGTTCTCGCGTTGTGATGATGGCAAGTTCATGGAGGGTACTAAAAATTATGCGTACCAGAGGTTTCCTACCACATCGGGATGCCTTGATGATGAGGCTCATAGTTCTCCTTTTCGGATTCAATCCAGTCTCGACGAAGCATGTACCACGATCTAAGCAACACTTTTGGTGGGTGGTATGAAGCGCGATGTGGCTACGTTTGTGTCAATGTGTTTATTCTGTCAGCAGGTTTAAGATGAACACCAACGTGCAATGTGGGATTTTGCACCGTTAGGTTTCCTGTTGGTAGTGGATTGAAATATCATGGATTTTGTTATCGGATTACCACGGACTCAGAGGAAGCACGATGCTATCTGGGTTGTTGTAGATCGTTGACTAAATCAGGCAAATTTTCTTCCTTTCTCGTAAGGATTACCCAGTTAGTAAAATTTGCACAAGAAATGTTCCAACAAGAAATTGTTCGATTACACTGTACTCCATCAGCGATGTGTCAGATAGGAGATCTTCGTTTCTCGTCTCGTTTCTGGAAGGTTTCAGAAAGCTTGGGGAACCAGCTCAAGTTTAGTACAGCTTTTCATCTAAGACGACGGGACAGTCGGAGCATACGATTCAATAACATTAAGTAGGATTTGTTACGTTATGTGCTTTTGAATGGGCAGAGAAATTGGGATGACTATATTTGTCTAGTGGAGTTTTCCTTCAAATAATAGTTGGTGGAGCATTATGCGCTCCTTTCGAGATGTGTATTGGTAGGAAATGTCGTGCTCATTATTTGTTGGCTCAGGTCGTGTGATCGTAATTCTTGAGGGCTCCGGAGATGATTGAGGTGACTAATGAAAAGGTTCGCAGTCGCTCAGGGAAAAAGCTTAAGGAAGTCAGACTCGTCAGAAGAGTTACGCCGACAGACCATCCTGGAGCGTTAAAGTTCCAGACCAGGTGAACATGTTTTCTTGAAAGTATACACCTACCGTGGAGTCAGGCGTTTTTGGTATAAGCAAGCTTAGTCCTCGGTTTCATTGGACAGTTTGAGATTCTTGATTCCTCGGTGGTGAGGTTTCCTAATCATTTGGCGTTACCTCCTCAGTATCTTCATGTTCACATGTGTCTTCATGGTATCATTACTCTGAGGTTACAAGTTATCATCTTCTTCTACATTGTCTCTTATCCATCGATCGATCCGTGAGGATTTATCTTTACACGGAGAGCCTGAGTCTATTCTAGAACGTAGTGCAGAGTCATGAGAAACTAAGGACGTATCTCCTTTTGTCAAAATTCTCCCCGGGGAGGAATCATCCGTGCGGGTAAGCCACTTGGGAGACCTAGGAGTCATTACGGACTTCTTATCCTCTTTTTTCTTCATGATCTGGTAAGTTCTTTTCTGTCTATCATGTTTCTAATTCGAGGATGAATTTTTTTTAGGGGGAAGTGTGTTAAACCTAAAAATCTCAATAAGTGTAAAATGACCAAAATGCCCTCTAATGATGAAATTCCAATAAAGATTAATATAATATTTCATTTAAATTTAGAATTATGAAAATACAATATATGGCAATTATGAAATTTTTGTAGGATCAATAATACGTATTGTTATACAAGGATAAATAATTAAAATTCTATATATATATGTATATATGCCGAATTTTGTATAATAATCAAAATTATACATTATTATTATTTTAAATTAATTTATAGATAAATACATAATAATTATGCAAAGAACAAAATCTGATTTAATACTATTTTAAAGCCCATAGGACTCGGCCAAACTTGTTTATGTATATCTTTTTACATTTTCATTTGCTAAATCATTAAATAAAAAATACCAAAAACCTAAAAAATCAATGGCGGCACCAAAGATTTTTTCAGGGACGTGTTGTTTTTTCTAAGATCTTTTGATGGCTAAGGAGTGTGGAAAAATAGTGGAAGCTTGGGGAGTGCGGATTTCGTTTTGGTATTGTTTTGGGTTCGAAAATCACACCGGGTTCATTAAATCATAAAATATCAAGGCCATCAAAAGGTAATTTATAACTCATATGTCATCTTATTAATATGTTATATACCTGGGGAAATATCGTTCATGCACTTTATTTTTATTCTTATAAATTGAAACATATTCAAAACCCTTAATTTAGAAATGAAAATGACATTCAGGCATATAAAATAATTGTAAAAATCATTTTATATTTTTTTCGAGGGGCTGTTACATACCTCATATACTCATAAAAATTGTTGGAATAATTTATAATGATTCGAATAATTGTTGAAGATTTATTGTTTTACCGGAATTCGAAAATAAGGGAAAGGAAGAAATGGTTAAAATGAATAGGGTTAGGTTTTGTTTATTTGGTCCAGTTAATTAATGCATGATTGGTAAATAATTGTTTTGTGATTGGGGAAAATTTGATTAGGGTTTTGTGGATTTAAATGTTAGCCGATTTTGTTATAAAAAGTATAAGGACTTGTTTTGTAATTTCTGAAACTTTAGGGTCTGATTTAAGCATGTTATTATATTTGTTATGATCTGAGAAAAATAAGTTGGGGTAGAAAATGTCATTTTGATATTATTTATGAAAACCTTACTATTTATAGAAACATGCTATTTATAGAAACCTGCTATTTATAGAAACCTGCTATTTATAGAAACCTGCTATATATAAAAACCTGCTATTTTTAGAAAGTCTATTTTTGGGAAGTTAATTATGGGAACTTATTAAATCAGGAAGTTATCAATTATGGAAAGTTAATTAAAGAAAGTCTATTTTTGGAAACTTACTATAATTAGAAGC
>BQNB010071368.1:7500-32792 GCA_026074375.1 Tanacetum coccineum | reverse complement strand
CTTATGTGCTGGATGTTTTACATATGACTTGGATGCCATCATCATTTTGAACAGGATGCCCTTTTGCATGTATTCGTCATCACCAGCTTGATTAAATTTTGTTGTTGAGTGTTTTGGCATTTTCTCCTTGGCAGCATGTTCTTGCTTGACCTTTATGATCTGGAAAACATCTTTCTGAGGGTATTGCTATATAAGTTATTCAGTATGTCTCTAGAGCACTTTTTGAAGTGTGTCTCACAGACTTGATCCAAGATACTTATCTACAACTGATGGTACCTGAGATCTGGTTGATTCAAGGATTACTGGAGAATGATAAACTTGTTTGAGTTCTTTAACATCTTTCTCCAAGTCAAATACCCTTTGCAAGACAGTAGTTAATGCTTTAGATTCGAGAACTTGATTAGCTTGAGCTGGAGTTGCTGGAACTTTTGTAGCTAGTAGTGGAGGTGTTAGTGGTGTGGATGGTGGTTTTTGTGTTGGTTCAGGGATAACAAACACTTTGACTTCATGAAATTGTTCTGCTAAATAGTAGGAACTTCTTGTTGGATTTGAATATCCAACAAAGAATTGATCTCTGCTTCGACATTTTCTTAAATAGTACCAACGAGAGACATATTAGGAGAATTATTAAGGAACTTATTACCACAGTTGGATGCGATAGAATGACTTGAGGTGGACTGAAGTAGATTTGGCTTCTCTTTGTTTGTCATCAAGACAGGAACTCTTACTTGTTCATTCTCAGCTTGATCATCTCCATGTTGCTCTTCATCGACCTTTTGTTCTTCAACCTTTTCAGCATTGTCCTCGTGTTCTTTATCAGCATTTTCCTCTACTAGTGTACCAACATCAGTCATTTCATGATCGTCATTGTCTGATTTTGTTCTTTCATCATTAGTGTTTTCTATATCTATACTCTCATCATCTTCTTCATCATCATCAGTGGAGACCCATAGGATCTCTTCAGCTTGTTCATCGTTGTCATCATACAATAATGTTTCATCATCAGTGGAACCCCAATCGTCTAGATCATCTTAAGCTTCACTCTTGTCTTTTGCATCATCTGAAACCTTTGGTGAAATACCAAATCCTTCATCTAAGATTGCAGATTTCCTTGTTGGCTCATCTGGAACCTCTGGTGTAATACCAGCTCCTTTACTTGAGCCACCAGATTGGTGTTGGAATCTTCTTTTACGTCTGTTGGCCTTAATTGCTTTCTGGGTGTCGATTTCTAACTGTGATGCATCAGATAGCAATTCAATGGCTTTGAGCTTCTGGGACTGATCGATTTATTTCTTCTTTGAAACACGTGGAGTGTCTTTGATGGTAACACCTCTGGTGTTCGTCTGCCAGTTGGCATATTTATTGGTTCAACATCAGATTCATCTAATTCATTACCACTTGACTCTTTCTTCTTTGGCTTTTCTTCTTTGAAGCAACAGTTTCCTTCTTTGGAATAACCGTTGCCTTAGTTCCCTGAGCTCTTTTGCCTCTTCCTTTCTTTGGAGTAATTAAACAGGTGGATAAGGCAATGAACGTCTTGTAAGCTTTAGAGTTCTGGATATTATCAATCACCAAAATATTTAGAATAGGCTTTCCATATACTTGGTGTTCCTCTCCTTTGCTGATGAACTTCACCCTCCCCAATACCCCATCATCCTCAAATGTGTTGTAAAGTGATCCTTGTCTCTTGGATATAGAGTTATGCTTAGAAAGAAAGTAATGAATGATAATCTTGGTAAACCTGGGATAAGGCATGATTTCTCGTCTTCTGACCTTTGATTGTCGGTTGTTAATTTAGTATTGAAGATCTTCCCCAATTAAAGCAGCATAATTAACATTCTCATTGTTATACATATCCCATAAAATTTCAACTCTTGAAGGTCAAAGTCTGTCATTGTTGGACGTCTTCCCGATAGGCATCTGTTGATAATAGTTCCCAGGGTTCTCCATGGTTGATGCATGTGATCAACAAACATGTCTAAAAGCAGATTCATTTTACCCTTGTAGCCTAGTTCCATGAGAAAGTCAATGAGTAAATCATTGGATGGAGGCATAGTAAACTCCTGATTTGGAACTCTTGGGCTAATACCAAGAATCTCTCAAAATAGTGCAACATTAATTTGACACTTCTTGTTATCAAGGTCAAACTGGTAGAAAGAAGATTTCTTGACCTTTGTAATAGTGAACCAGAATTGCTGAATGTAAATTTCGGGGACATTAGCAGTATTAAGAAAGGTGTGGTAGCAAAGAGAGTTCTTGATGATATCCAAGATGACTTGATATTTTTCATCCTTTTGAGTTAAGGTTGGATCTATTCTGAGGTTGCTTGATCCAATCATGACTCTGTCTTCAGTAGGAACCAATTTTTCATCACAGGTGGCTTGTTGAGCTTGTTCTCGATGCATGATTCTGCTTAAGAGTTATCCAATAAAGTTTTATATACAATACAAATATATATATATTACTGATTAGACTAACTATTCTTGATGTTGAGATTGATTTTAAATGACTTTGTGTTTGTGATTCAAGTGATTAATTCTGGATTAACACACTACTTCTGAAAGATCAACTAAGGTCAATTGGTCAAAAATGTCAAACTAGTGAAAGTCAACATTCTGGTCAAGGTCAATAAAAGTCAAACAGTCAAAGAGTGGTCAATGGTCAAACAGGTCAGGTTTGGTCAAACTGTAATGATTGACATATTTCGCAGGATGTGCACAAAATTTTGGCAGAGTTTCTTTTCATAAATCTAACATATTTCATAGAAAGAAACCCCCTGTCATACATATTTCAAAGACTTATACATAAATATATTTAGCACACACAGTCAAAAACATATTTCGCATACTAGTGAAAAACACATTTCGTAGACTACGTCAAAAACATATTCCGCAATCAAGTACAAAACATATTTCGCACCATTCAAAACGGCTACATATTTCACACCGTTCATAATAATCAACCCAAAATTTGAACCCCTTTTAACACTTAAACATGTATCACAAACAACAGATATCACTTTAGGGTCATCTACCAATCATTGTATCAACAAATAACAACGATTGAATCAAGATTTTTGCCATTTTCGAGTCATGCAATCAAGATTTACCAACATATTTATGCAACAAAGCATGAGGAACTTTCATAAGCATTTCTAGGAGTCATACTACCTCATAATTAACCATTTAAACCTCAGACAAACATTCAACCACATATAGGAACATATCTCGCAGCCAAGAACACAAAATAAATCAAAGATTATTCCTAAGTCTTTCTAGCTACAAGATATTGGTTTTAACACATCCATTATACTCATATCTCACTAATAATCACAAAGCCACAAACATTTAAGCCCTAACACAATTTTCGCATAAAATTCGACCAAAAGAATCATCATAACTCGCAAATGATTTTGAATCACATAAAACTGTTTCTAGCGCATGTATATCAACCCTAGATGAACAAAACCCCCACTTTAACTAGACTAAATCACAACTTTGTTCTTATGAACCCCAATTCGAAAATTAGGGTTTTTGAATAACGGTGATGATATAATCCAATTCCTTTTAAGAGATTATTATTTAGTTGATTAGGAACATGATTCTAGTTTACCTTGTGGCTTAAAAACGCGTTTTGATTCTTTTTCTTGATTTTGCAAAATGAGACGAGTGTGGGAGATGGAGTGAATAGTTTTTATAAGATTTGAAATTTGTGAAGTGAAAATGTTTATTTTATTTTTGTATATCAGATTTTGAGGTTTCAATTTGTGGCAAGTTTAGTCCCTGTGGTTTGCTAAGTTTATCATTTCCCTTTTAATACTTTCCTAAAGTATAAACGCCTTTGGAAAATAACAGCTTTTAGTCCCTCTAGTTGCTAACTTAGGTTCTAAGTCTCAACTTTTGCTTTCTAAACCCTAAAGGTTGAACCATATAACATCTTAAGTCTAATTGAGTTAGATTAAATTAACTCCCCTTTAAGAATTGATCCGTTATTGTTCTAAAACCTTTTCCGTTTATTTCGTGATTTTTTTAAAAGCATTATTTGAAAAGAATTATTAGCACATTTCTCCCCCTCAAATAATGACCCGTTTTCTATTGAAATAGTTGTTTGAGCGATAGAATTTTAAAATAATTATTAACACATTGTTTGAGCAATAGAATTTTCTTTTAAAATACTTTTCTGATGAGACATTGATATGATTGATATGTTTTTATAAATCAACACTTTTATACCACCAAAAATAAGATTTCTCTTATTAAAAAAAATAAATGCTCTGACACGTACACTTATTTTCTGAAAGCCCGGGTTGTGTAGCAAAGTATACACAATCCGTTGTATGGATATTAAGTAATTCATACCCGTGAAAAATTAATTTCCTATTGAGAGGTCAAGTTATCTTTTTGATGATATACTTGCCTTTAAGATGATGAGCGAGTTGTAGTCTGAAATAACTGCAAGCCATTGACATGTTTTGAAAACATTTAGAACTTTTGTTCAAACTTTATTTACAACCATGTGTCATTGTTGAATGACATTTCTAAGGTCGTAAATATTATCGATTCCAGAAGACATGTAAAGAAAACATATTTTTGTATTTTTCTGATTTATAATTTTGTATTTGATTTTTATAAAAAAATTATATAAAAGAGAAAAAAACTTTTTGAGTTTTTGTATTTTCTTATTTACAAATAGTACATAGGATATATGAAGAGTTACCACCATTATTCTTCCTCTTCTTCTACCAGACTTTTCAGAGTTTCAGGAGACATGCTCTTCATTTCAAGCTTGTTGATTAAAAAGTTAAATCTTTCTCGAGGCAAAGCTTTGGTGAAGATGTCTGCTAGCTGATATTCTGTTCTAACAAAGTAAAGTTCCACCACTCTATTTTCCACTTGCTCCTTAATAAAGTGGTATCTCACATCTATATGCTTGGATCTCGAGTGTTGAAAATTGTTGCAGCATACAGCAATTGCACTCTTGTTATCACAATACAGAGGAATTTTATTAAATTTAAGCCCATAGTCTGTTATTTGTGATCTCATCTATAAGATTTGAGCACAACACCCAGATAAAACAATATATTCAGACTCTATACTAGAGATAGCAGTGCTCTTTTGCTTCTTGGATGACCAGCTGGCAAGTTTATCCTCCAAGAAGTGTGCACTACCAGATGTGCTTCGTCTAGTATCTTGACACCCGGCGTGGTCTGCATCTGCAAATGTTGTTAGAGTAATGCAGGTATCTTTCGAATACCACAGACCCATATTACTGGTTCCTATCAGGTATCGAAAGATTCGCTTAACTGCATGTAAGTGCTTTTTGGTAGGCTTTACTTGATATCGGGCATACATGCATACTGCAAATATTTGGTCTATTGGATGTAAGATACATAAGGGATCAATCATACCACGGTAATGTGTAGGATCGAATGGTTTCCCCTGTAGATCTTCATCTAGATTACTTTTGTCCACTATAGGGGTGTCAACAGGATCACTAGATTGCATACCATATTTCTTTATTATTTCAAGAGCATATTTAGACTGGTTTATAAAGATGCCTCTAGGACTTTAGGAAATTTGAAGTCCAGGAAAGAAGGAAAGAAAGACATTTTGCCCATCATTGACATCTTAAATTTAGAAGTCATTATGTTAGCAAATTTATCACACATAGTAAGATCAATAGAGGCAAACATTATATCATCGACATAAATTTATACCAATAAGATGTCTTGGCTTGCTTTCCTAGTGAATAGTGTTGGATCGACTCCACCTTTGGAGAATTCTTGAGATAATAGACATCATTTCTTTTTTAAAATTCTTTGGTTCAAATAAAGTGAGGAAGGAATCAAAATAACACCACATAACGTCAGTCTAAAGTTGCTTTCTTATGGAAAATGGTCAAGAGGGATCGCCTATCACATTTGCTAACAGATGATTCTTTGTCTATTTACCAAGGAGTTCAAATGGAGTATGGGATGACTACACATTTGAAGATGATTCCTGTGAAT
Organism: Tanacetum coccineum; assembly: GCA_026074375.1. Lineage (NCBI taxonomy): Eukaryota > Viridiplantae > Streptophyta > Magnoliopsida > Asterales > Asteraceae > Tanacetum > Tanacetum coccineum. Next base: position 26,785 of record BQNB010071368.1, on the reverse strand, counting down.
TAGTGTCTTCATTGAGAATGTCTTGAAATGCATCATTGTTAATCTGTGTAGGTTGTATCTATTCTTCAACACCTTAAGAATTGATCAGAGATTGTTCTAGTTCTTGAGTGGATGAGTTACTTGTAGTTGGTGCATCTTGATCAATAGAGGTTGATGAAGGTGAACCAGCTGGATCAACAGGTCTTGAAGCCGCAACTGCTACTTGAACTGAAGAAACAACACTTGATGGAGGATTAAAGAACTCATCAAACATTGGTTAGAATAGGATATCCCAATCCGGTTCAACTGAAGTGAGAAACGCATCGAAATAACCACCACTAGTGACCGGTCTGAATTTCTTTCTTATGGAGACTGGTGGAGAGAGATTGCCTATCACATTTTCTAACGAATGATTCTTTGTCCATTTACCAATAAGTTCAAATGGAGTGAGGGACGACTTCACGTTTGAAGACGATTCTTGAGAAGTTGAGTCTTCATGGATAGGATTTGGCACGAGTCTTGAACTAAGTGTTCCATGAGTCATTAATTAAGGCGCGGGTCCTGAACGGAACTGTTCAGAAGCCATTATCGTCAGCTCATCAAATGTAACGTGAATTGTTTCCATAATCTGTCGGGTTTATTTGTTGTAGATTTGGTAAGCCTTCTTTGCAGGAGGATTAAAGAACTAAAGAAACAACACTTGATGGAGGATTAAATAAATCATCAAACATTGGTTGGAACAAGATATCCCAATCATTCTTTTTGGGTGGGAAATAAGGTGTTTGAGGAATAGGATTTGGCATGAGTCCTGAACTGAGTGTTTCATGAGTCATTAATTGAGGCGCGGGTCTTAAACTGAATTGCTCAGAAGTCATTACCGTTAGCTCATCAAACGTAACGTGAATTGTTTCCATAATCTTTCGGGTTCTTTTATTGTAGATTCGGTAAGCCTTCTTTGCAGGAGCATAGCCAACAAAAATACCAATATCAGCCTTCGGTTTCAATTTACCTAAATCCTCACTGTCATTGGTCGGATAACATAACGAACCAAAGACATGAAGAAAAGATAAATCAGGTTTCTTATCATGCATTAGCTCATAAGGTGTTTTGTTGTAGCAAAGACATATTAGGGATCAGTTTTGGGTATAACATGCTGTTGAGACTGCTTCTACCCACAGATACAATGGTGCTTTAGAAAATATCAACATGGTACGAGTAGCTTCCACTAAAGTTCGGTTTCGTCTTTCGACAATGTTGTTCTATTGTGGAGTGCGCGTAATAGATTTTTGATGTGTGATTCCGACATTTTCATAATAGTCGGTAAGAGTCTGATTCGCAAACTCTGTTCCATTATCTGTTCGAACATTTATGATAGTGGCATTCAAATAAACTTTCATTTGCTTCAAGAATTTGTTGATGACCTCAGGATTCTCATCCTTTGATCTAAAAAACGTAACCCACGCAAACCTTGAGTAATCATCCACGATAACCAAGTTATATTTCTTCCCATTTATACTCTCCACATGTATTTTCCTGCAAAGATCCATATGCAAAAGAGAGAGTTTTTCTTGATTAGTGTCTTCAGATTTGGGTTTATGTTAGTGCTTCTTGCTTTTCCTTAGGGAACATTCCAAACATAATTAATCTTTCTTGAATTTCAGCTTTGGTAGACCTCAAACAATACCTTGCTTAGCTAACTGGTTTAAAGTACTAAAGTGTAAATAAGACAACCATCGTTGCCATAACCAGCTTTTAGTCTTAGAGGATTTAGATAGCAAACAAATTGAAGAAGACTTCAGCATATCATCCAGTGAAATGGTGTACAAATTTGTGTCTCTTGATCTACATATGAAAGTTAAGGTTAACTTATGGGACTTATGTTATGTTTGTTTGTTTTTTAATATAAGATTATAAATGATGAAAGACTTGTACAACATGGTTTTTATGTAAAAATAACTTTATATACGCAATAAAAACTGTGATTTATGGTTAATTAGAAAAGTTCTGATTTTTTATTGTAAAATAAAGGACTTGTAATGGTTGGGGACAAAAAGGACCTTGATGGGACCATGGACATATTAAACATATGATATATGACATATATATCATATAATGGGTCAACTTATGAGACTTTTGGGGAATAATACAAATTGATAAATAAAGCGAAAACATTAGGTTGAAAATGGAGACTTATCAAACTAAGCACCAACATTCTGTCCAAAATTCGTTGTTTTATAAGACATTACCTTTATTTATGTTTTTTATAGATATACATTTCGGACGATTCGGGAAAAGGTATGGGAAACTTGTCAAAAGGATTAATAAACGAAAAAGTTACAGTTTAAAAAAGAGTTATTACGTGAATTAAACGGTAGATTATAAAATAAAATTTTTATAAAAATTATGGTCAAACAGCAAGTTTGATATTTTTATCAACTAAAACACATTTTTAGGATTCCAAAATGATAAGAATCGATTATTTTTCAATTTTAAAAGAATAATTATGGAATTTCGCGGAGGGGTTTTCGGTAATTTAAAGTTTATAAAAAGTTTATTTTATTAACTGTTGAACAGTTAAAAAACTCTATTATGACAGAAAGTTATATTTTTGTAAACCTCTATAATATTATTAAATTTCAATACGAGATCGTGCTCGAAAGGAATCGTTATAAAAACGGAGCTATAACGAATAAAATACGACCGGTTTTACGGGTTTATACGACCAACAATAACGATTTAAATTATAACTCATGTATGGGTTTTTTATAATGGGTTCGTGAACAGTTTTAAAATTTACTCGTTCCATCAGGGGATCAAAATTATAAAAATGTCAAAATTATCGAATTAACCAGTTAATACGGAAAAAGAGGGGCATAAGGAACACGCAAATGAAAGAAACAAGAAGGAAGAGAAGGGAAAAGAGGAAAAAGAAGAAGAAAGAGAAGAAACGGATTAGAAAGTGAAAGTTATGACGATTTTTACAAAGTTGTTTATTGACGTTTTTTTTTAATTTTATAACATGTTTTCACTTAAACATTTAGTTGGGTGATTAGCTTATAGAATTGTGACGTGGTAGGAGTACTTAAATGTAATTAGTACTTATAGACCTTAATTTAATTAGGTTTGCATCTGACGATTTGCATGGCGCATTTAATAGAAAAATTAATACTTGCCCTGGTAAGTGCTAGCAAGCGACTAAAAAGATATTTCCAGGCACACACGATAGTTGTAATCATAGACCAACCAATAAAGCAGATGTTGTCTAATCCGGAAGTGACAAGAAGGTTGCTCAAATGGAGATTCGAGCTAGAAGAGCATGACATTCATTATAGACCAAGAACGTCAGTCAAGGGACAGATTCTAACAGACTTCATTATAGAACGTCTGGAAGATGACCCTCTAGATACACCAATGAAGGACAAAGAAGAACTTTCGGACCCATGGGTATTATCCACGGACGGATCATCGTGCATAGACGGTTCTGGAGCCGGCCTAATAATTACGAATCCGGAAGGAATGGAATTCACATATGCTCTAAGGTTCAGGTTCAATGCTACCAATAACAAAGCAGAAAACGAAGCCTTGATAGCCGGTCTCCGGATAGCAAAGCAAATGGGAGTAAGGAACCTTCAAGCAAATGTAGATTCCAGGCTTGTAGCTAATCAAGTTAATGTAATTTACGTAGCAAAGAGTCAGACATGATCAAATACTTAGAGAAGGTAAAAAACCTCGCTAGCGCTTTCAAAGAATTCTCCATCAAGCAAGTACCCAGAGGAGAAAACAAAAAAGTAGACGCGTTAAGCAAGATGGCATCTACCAGCTTCGTCCACCTAAGCAAACAAGTAGTTGTAGAGGAACTCAAGGAAAAATCAATAGACGAAAAGAAGATACTAGCGGTAGTAGAAGAAGAAGGACACACGTGGATGACTGATGCGGTCGTCGTAGGACTTCTACACGAAGTTTTACAACTCCCTAGGCAGAGCTCCTAATCGTTGTAGTAGTAGTATAGGCAAGACTCGGGGGTTGTTATCGTTCACTAGAGGAATAGGTTGGGAAGGCTTGATCACGGTCTAACAGAATTCTAAAGGTTGAGGGAAGATTATTTTTGGTATTTTTGTATTTTATAGAAAGCAAGTAAATCATATAATTAGAGAGGTTGGTTGGTTTTAGCTATTAAACTAAATATAAATCTAAACTAATTGTGATAACAATAAGATAAAAGATTGTGTTTATTTAATCATACATTACTCCCTAGATTGCTTCTCCTAGTGTTGTTGCCTTATCACACTTGTGATGATCTGTGTAATTATTTCCTAAGTCATGAACGAATTACACGAACCCGCCGTCTACTTAGCATTCCGTTAGAGCAACGCACAAGCAATGTAGTATGAAGACTATTACAAGGCCCCTAAGGGTACACTAAGTGCATGTGAAATATATTAAGAGTGGATCAACCATATTACGGGGCAAGGTAGTATAAAGACTGTTACCCGATGGTATCCTTTCTACACAATCACGTTTTCCTAGACATATCAACAGCGATACTGACAAAAGCTGGTTTTCTAAGACCTAACATGCACATCCATCACAAGAAGCAACACCACTAAGATCTACATTCTAGATTTCATACAATCATAAATAAATATAATAGGAGGTTTAGCCAAGCATGTTAAAGATAAAGCAAGAACATAGATGAATCAAACAACACATAGACATATTGAATGACTAAGTAAACCTTACTTGATTAAAACATGAGTTGGAGGAAGTACAATAGGGTTTTTAGGCCCTAAAATCGTCCCTAACAGCTGCTAAATGAACTAGGGTTCATACCCTCTTTTTTTATTCTAAAGTTACACACTTAAAACCATAAATTCGGGTTTGTATATATAGGAAAAACGTTGTGACGGCGTCGCGTTTTAATCGTGACGTCGTCATGAAAGAGAATATTCTAGATAATGGGTTGGGTCGTGTACTCTGACGCCGTCGTGGAATCTTGTGACGCCGTCTTGATCATTGTTGTGACGGCGTCACGTTGTATTTGTGACGCCGTCTCCAGCCACTGTAGAGAAATTCTTGAGCAATGTTGGTGTAGGTCCGTATCCCTGGTCATTTTCTTCTCTAAATAAGCCAGGGAAGTTCAATGTGTATTTCCCCCAAATGCCCTTCCAAAATACAAAATACCTAAAAATGAACGATTAAGTACCTATTTTGGGCAGTAAACACAATGATATTAGGGGTTTAACGACCCCAAACGAGTTTGGAACGATATAAATGAGGATTTTGCGTCAGTTAAGGCGAACACTTGTACAATACCCCTACACTTGGGATTTGCTTATCCTCAAGCAAATGAGCTTTTCTACCTAGACAATAACAATATGAGGGGTCATTTTACATACTCTTTAAACATATTCTACAACATAACCTTCTAGACCTCATAATTAAAAGAACGGAAAGTATATACTAGCACCTCACATAAGTGTTTGAGATTTTCTCTTTCACTCGGGTGTATAATGAATTATAACATATGTGGGAAACGGAAAATCACACTCGTTACCTGTCATAGCATATAAATTATCATAGGCTTGGTAAATGATCAAACCTCCACCGCTAGGTGAAAGTATTATTCATTACTATCTAAGAGGTCTTTAAAGGGTTGTGAGGTGTAGGTGTAAGATAACATACAATGGAAACGGAAACGGATGGGATACATTTGGGTGGCTTTGGGTGAATTTGGAGTGGAATGGTTAGCTAATTATTTACACGAATACACTTTGGTTTGGTTGTTAAGCCAAGACTCGAATGAAGATATACAGACTCTACACAACTCTACATCAAACTATTTCTTTTTCTTTTCTTATTTTTTTTAATATGTAACACAATAAAACATGAGGGTTTATAAAACGTACCCCGACACTTGAGCTTTTACATGCTCAAAATATACAACCTAACTAATGACCCGTATTGAGGTGGATCAAAATACTATGGAGATCATTTGACAAACATATGGGGGTATTGACTTAACTTTTCTTCCCCATTCTTCCGCGAAATAAATACTACCATGAATTCCAATCGTCCCAAAACTGTATTTTCAAGGATAAGGACTTAGCAACCGTGTACTCAAATAATTAACTTGGGTTATCACAATAATTTACTAAAGGTGAGTACATATAAGGTAGGCTAAGGCTTTTTGGGTGTAACGATTGGTTTAAGGGTGACAATGCTCTTCATTAATAGTCCGGATTAATCAGAAAATTACGAGAACTATGAAAAACGATAGGCTCGGAGGGTTTTACTAGGGTATCCTGCACTAAAGTTAAGTGCATGGCAAGGGTGTGGGATAGTTATATGATCGGTGTGACCATCATAACAATTGCAGGTTTAAAACATGGGTTAATCCTAATGCCTCTTATCAAGCAAATCGTAATACTTACTATGCGGTCTCGGGATGCATCACAAAAACAAGTTCTAGAATTTAATATGCTACCGGTACACTCTCATAATCCTAAAATAACCAATACCAATGTTCCAGAAAAGGCGACAAAACCACAAATTTGAAAGAAAAAGAATCCTTTGGAGATTCATCAATAAAATCCTTATTCAAGCCATATTTTGCCCAGTTGTTCCTAACATAGTATTCAACAACCAGAAATGCCATTCCTTTTACAATTAAAGTAGCCATATAGGAGTGTTGTTCAATAGGCGATTACTAACCTTTTTGAAAACTTGAAAGAGGAATATAAGATGTTAAACACCAATCAAAATACTGGATCTTCCACAGGTACGAAATAGTTGGAACAAACTTTTAGGTTGATCTTTTTCACTTGCACCCGCACTCCAACATAGGATTTGACTTGGTATTGATGTCCACGGACTGAACGATAGGGTCACTAGGTATTATGGATTCATCAACATTAATTGAATCATCCATATGTGAAATCTTACAATGGATCATATCAGCATTATTTTTATCAGCCTGAATTGTATTACATTTAAAGGGTAAGGCAATTTGGCAATTACATCGATTTTAGCTTTATCAACCTGAATTCCCTTCCCAAATTTTTTGTACCTACATGAGCAAGACCCGAACGGACTATGTATTGGGAGTCGCTAGGCCCAAAATTGATAACAAAGATCAATTTGAACTGAAAGGCCAATTTATTAAGGAGCTTCAAGAAAACACATTCAGCGATTCGGATAATGAGGACGCAAATGAACACATTGAGAAAGTTCTCGAAATCATTGACTTATTCCATGTTCCTGACATCATTAAGGATCAACTAATGATTTGAGTCTTCTCTATATCCTTAACTGGGGCCGCAAGTCGTTGCTATGAAATGAAACAATGGTTTTATGATAAAACTTGGGAAGACGCCCACTTAGACTAAGTTTTGAACAAATATTGCCACTGGTCGAACTGCGGAAGAGAAATGGAGGAAATTAATAATAACTTTCAGCAAAAGGCAGATGAAACCTTTTATCAAGCTATGGGTGAGCTTTATTAAAAAAAAACTCTATGGTTGAAGGTCCTCACACATATTGTATGACGATCGCCTCCTCGAGGTTAATTTTGTTCTACAATCGGTTGGATGTTCCAACACGATAGATTCTTGATCACGAGGTGCCGGGTTCAACTAAGACAGCTGATGATGACTAAGAAAGACATCAAGAAATGGCAGAATATTCTCAAAAAATGGCATAATGGAACACTTCTAGAGAAAGAAGTATGAGAATTTCTGATGGACTAGCTGCTATACAAGCACAACTAAACAATCTAGGAAGAGAGATCAAGAAGGTGAATGAGAAAGTTTATGCTGCTCAAGTAGGATGTGAACAATGCAAAGGACCCCATTACACCAAATATTGCCCACTAAAAGAAGAAGGGAAAACCCTAGAAGAAGCTTACTACACGCAATTTGGTGGACCTTTTCAAGGTGAGGGATATAGAGCAACAGCTCCAGGGTACTATCAGAAGAACAACGCAAACCCTTCGTACCAAGAACGAAGGCAATCTATGGAAGATACCCTGAGCAAATTCATGAGTGAATCAACAAAGAGACATGAAGAAAATTCCAATTTGATTAAAGAAATCCGAGCTACGACAGATGCTGCCATAAGAAACTGTAACACCCCACCCAACGTACATTGGATTGCGTAGCGGAATTAGCAATTTGGATGTTACTAAATAGCACCATTCACCAAGATAATAGAAAACGACCCAAATGAGACGTTTTAACAAACATGTGTTCCATTATTAATCAGAGTTAAAATGCGTTTAGGTCCCCACAGAATCGCAACCACCGTCTAGTACAACATTTGAAAAGACAATTGTTCAAATAAAAGACATTGTTTTTAACACAACTTAAGACATTGTTTTTGAAAGACCGAAACACACAAGTAGTCTTTCCATAAATCCATCACACGCACGACGCCTCCACGCCATCATTGCCTTTATCCTTGGTTACATGAGATAAAAAATGTTTAAAACGTCAACAACAAAGTTGAGTGAAATTCATAGAGTTTAAAATAGTTAATAAGCAATAATCTTTGAACACACAAATAGTTCTCGAGAACACAAAGCAACGAATGCAATGTATAGCAACTTCTTTTCTTTCACGCAATAAGCTCATGACACCGAACGTTAACAGTACATATGGCATTCACATGTTAAAGTGCCCCCAAAACAAGGTATTATTGTCATATACCTACTATTTTCTAAATACAAAATATCCGTTACAGGGTGCTCACCTACGGATTCATACCCCGGACAGGGTTGTCAAACCCAATAGATCTATTTAATGCATTAGCGTTCACCTTGCAAGGCAATTAACGATTCATGAAATAAGGGACTTCGACAATAGCAACTTATGCGGAAACAATCTCGTAATCGGGTCCATCATACCATAAAATCATATGTGTTCAATTTTATAAAACAAACATGTATCCCCCTCGCGGGTTTTCAAAACAATTAAAAGATTTAAATGCGAGGCTTTGAACTCACCTTAAGCAAAAGATCCAAATCAATCAAGCGCAAGTAACTTCGCGTCCTAACTGTGACCTATATAATACATATATGGTGGTACGTGACTAAAAGTATATTAAATCATATATTGTATACTTTGCATATATATATATTATTATTATGTATATACAATCATATACTAAAATCTCCAAGTGCGAAACAAAATATTTCATCTTGTCACACTTCACAATATTACCACTTTTTCCATAAAGTTTCCATTTTCAGAAAGTTACCGAAAGTAAGGATAATATAATCCGAACTTCATATCTCGTTATAGTTTAACTAACATTACGAACCCCTTGCTTATTATAGACTTTATCCAAAAGTTTACGTAAGTTTGACTTTCAAAAGTCAAACTTTGTAGTTGACTTTTTACCTAAAATTTACCCAAACTTGACTCTGCCGTAAAATGTTCGTTTTTAGGAGTTACAAGGTCCACCTTATATCAAAATAGACCTTAGAACATCCTTTATCATATTCAAAAGCCTAAAATAGATTTCAAAAATTTCTCGACACGCCACCGTCAAGTCAAACTTTCTGGTCAAACATGGTCAACCCAAAATCTATGAAAACGACATTTTCGACATAATCCGACTATCAAAATACGCTTAACTAGTCTATATAATGTTACCAAAACCATTAAACCTTAATTAATCATAATACACGCTTTCAATATTTTTTGCACCTAAATCATCTAGCAATAATCATATACATGCAATAATAATCTAATTAAATAACACAAAATCACAATTAAGGTACTCACAAAGCTAGAACAAAACTCGACTATGGTTTCCCCCTTGTTGAACCGTACGGACGAAACCCAAACAACAAAAATGAAACCTTTTTCAATCAACTAACACCAAAATAACAATAATCTAACCACTTTGAACACACCCTTATACACCAAATCACTAGAACTTGACCTAAAATTTAACTTCTTCAAATCTTATTGCATGTGGATTTTTATTATATAGAAACGTGGGTAATCTTACAAGGATTAATAATCTATAAGTGGATTATTATGCACGTGGGTGTAGTGGCGGCGATGGTGGTTTTTGTATGTTGGTGGTGGTTCGAACGGCTAAAGGAGGGAGAGAGGGGAAGCAAAACAAATTTTGGTGAAGAGTTATAAAGTGTGTGTGTAGGGGCCTTTATATAGAAATGAAGTTTAACTATTTGACACCTTTAACCCCTCCATCCTTAAGTCCTTTTTAAAACTAATACAAAGCATTTATTTAGTTAATAAAAATCGGCCAAATACTCGGGTCACACCACGTTAGTAAATATTTTAAATCCGTCCCACTAATTTTTATTTAAAACGTTTAATAAATCATTAAACCTCGTAAAACACGACCCTTAAACACGGTTTTTACAAAAACTCGGGGAAACGTCGTAAAATACAAAAATTTACGATCTCTGAGCAACAAAATAAATTTTTTTGACTTTCTTAGACACTAAAAGCAAATAGAAACTCAACCACGGATTGAAATTACCTTATAAAAGGAAAATTCTCATCAAACCTTATATAGCATAAACGACTATAATTATTTACGTAACTAAAATAATTATCTTAGCTCGGGATAGACGTTGACCTGAAACTCGAGTTGTTACATTCTCCCCTCCTTTAGGGAGCGCCGTCCCGGTGCTCAGCTCAACTTATCCGCTTTACTCGCTTCGTCCTTACTTGTAAAGAGATGAGGGTACTTTTTCTTAATATGATTCTTACGTTCCCAAGTAAATTCTGGACCTCTTTGCGAATTCCAACGAACTTTAACAATAGGTATCCGTCTTTGCTTAAGTTGCTTAACCTCTCTATTAACAACTTCCACTGGCTCTTCAATCATATGCAACTTATCATCAAGTTGAATCTTATCTATCGGAACAACAATATCACCTTCCGCTAAACACTTCTTAAGATTCAAAACATGAAAAGTACTATGAATCCCTTTCAACTCTTCAGGCAACTCCAACGTCTAAGCTACAGGACCAACTCTAGCTAGAATCTTGAATGGCATAATGTAACGTGGACTTAGCTTTCCGCGTATTCCAAAACGCACAACGCCCTTCCATGGCGATACCTTGAGCAGTACCATATCACCAACTTCAAATTCCAACGGCTTAGCTCTCTTATCTGCATAACTCTTCTGGTGACTACGGTCAGTTAACAAACGGTTCTTAATCTGGACGATCTTCTAGGTCGTATACACGCCCACCAATGCTTGATAGAACAGACTTTGAATCTTGGCAACAACGTATACGTCTGTATTGTCTAGGAAAGGATAACACCGACTTCAAATTCCAATAGCTTGGTTCTCCTATCTGCATAACTTTTCTGGCGACTACGGGCAGCTAACAAACGGTTCTTTATTTGGACGATCTTCTCGGTCTATATATCACGGATCAATTCTGAACCGGTGAGTTGGCTATCCCCAACCTCACTCTAGCATACCGGTAATCTACATTTTCATTCGTACAAAGCTTCATATGGTGCAGCCTTAATGCTCGCGTGATAACTATTGTTATATGAGAACTCAACCAATGGTAGATGGCGATCCCAACTACTTCCAAAGTCAATCACATAGGCACACAACATATCTTTCAGCATTTGTATTGTCCTCTCACTTTGACCATCCGTTTGAGGGTGATAAGCAGTACTCATATCTAAATTTGTCCCCAATGCTTCCTGAAGCGATCTCCAGAATCTTGATGTAAAATGGATATCTCAATCCGAAATGATCTAAACAGGAACACCATGCCTACATACTATTTCCTTCAAGTAAATTTGTTTGAGTTTCTCCATACTATCTGTTTTCTTCATTCGCAAGAAATAAGCTGATTTGGTCAGTCGGTCAACAATAACCCAAATCGTATCATACACACTTGGCGTTCTTGTCAAACCACTCACAAAATACATAGTAATCCTTTCCCACTTCCAAACTGGAATCTCAAGTTGTTACACCAACCCAGACGGTTTTTGATGCTCAGCTTTGACCTTCGCACCAGTCAAACACTTACTAACATACGTGGCAATATCCGCTTTCGTATTCAGCCACCAGTACAACGGCTTTAAATCTTGATACATCTTGTCCGATCCCGGATGGATGGAATACTTGGACTTATGCGACTCATGCATAACCAAATCCCTCAATCCATCGAATTGCGGCAACCAAACACGATTTCCAAAACAACGTGTTCCATCAGGGTGAAATTCAAATATTAGCTTGATTAATCTCCCTAAATTTTCTGCCTCTACATTCTTTTCTTTCATCGCTTCTTCATGGGCGTCACGAATCTGCTTAGGTAGATCATTGTGAACAGTCATCATCAAAGCTCGAACACACAATGGCTTATCCCTTTCTTTCCGACTTAAGGCGTCAGCCACAACATCGCTTTCCAGATGATAATTTACAAATCATAATCACTCTCAACAATTCAATCCACTCTCCGTTGTCTCAAGTCAACTCTTTTGACTTCAAAATATATTGCAGGCTTTGTGATCGGTGAAAAGCCATCACACTTTCCGTCTCCATTAAAATTAATGTCTCTCATAATCTAGAGCCTTGAAAACAAACGCTCGTAACTCGCAAACTCGAGTGAGTAGTGTAATTCTTTCACTAGACTTTTCAATTGTCTTAGAAGCTATTGCTATACCTTCTTCTTTGCATCACACGACTCCTGAGCGCGTACCGAATTAGTTATGTCGGTGTTGCAATGACTCGTTACAGTTGTATGTGCTCGAGTAACGCTACTCGTAAAGCAATCTTCTGTTGATGCCGTTTCTCGAGCACCGCTACGATTCTATGCACGCTACACAACTTTTGCTTTAAGTCTGAAGGCTTATTTTCTTCTTTTTCCCACTCGTTTTCTATTTTCTGAGTCAACTTGAAGTCATTGGCTTAGAAATTAAAGAAAAACCTTTAATGAACCTCTAACCCAGCAGTAAATAACATAAGTTATTTATCTAGTAATATAATAGTTATGTAACTTTACATACCATTCCGGGAGATATAGCGGCACGGAGGACTTTCTTGGATGGAAAAAGAAAAGTAGTTATAGTTAAGGTTTTAACCTTGTTCTCTATAACGTTGGCTCTTGATACCAAATCTGTAACACCCCCATTTTTACATATAGCAGCGGAAGCTAATCTGGGGTATTACTTCAAGGTACAACAGTCATAATCATAGAAAACGAATCAAAAAGAGTCGTTTATGAAAATAAGTTATCATTCCTTATTTCTTCAGAGTTTTTACAAAAGAGAGGTTTCCAGAATCTAAAATACAACATTTGAATGATAACGGTTTTTCCATCTTCGTGTCCTCGTCACTCCGTGCCATTAGTTACCTGAGATAAAACATGCTAAAAAGTCAACACAAAGGTTGAGTGAAATCCATAGGTTTAAGTAATATAATTTGAATGCAAATGCGATATTCGGGTTACGTTGATATACACCCGGTATTGAAAACATATTTATTATTGCCATTAGCTCATGAATCCGATGCCTTAGGTTATAATGATAATATTGCCCCTGCGGATGCCTTTGCCAAAAACATCTGCGTGATTTCTAATGATGTGCAATTGGTTACTTGGGTACACCAACGGGGAGTCCAACCCAAATATATATATTCACAACATTCACGCTTACTACGGAGAGTAATTAACGGTTCATGATTATGGGGACTTAAAGGCAAAGCAGTTACTTAGGCAATAGTAAATTGAAATAGCATACAGAAATAATTGCATTCATGTTTATAGCATGTATCCCCCTCGCGGGTTTATAAAAAGATTGAAATGCGAGGCTATGAACTCACCTGAAGTGTTATAGGGAAATTGATAGCAAGTATGTATGAAATGATAGTAACGGCTTCGTCACAGGCAACCTGGGAATATATGTTAAGTTTTAGTTTGATTGAATATATAAGTTTTTGGATATCGATGTTGATTTTGATATAAAGATTATCATAACACCGTTCGGGCCATCATAATTCAGAAGTCATTCAGTAAACGTTTGTGGAGCTAGGGCACTTTAAATCGTAAACCCAACAACTCAGACAGAACGTAATACCAAGATGAAACTCCTTAATATGAAGCTCCCTAGTATTGTGGTATGATATAGATTCGGGACATGATTTTTGAAAGCACATCGATGATGAATGATATAATGATTAGAACATAAGCAATTTTAAGCATTTTATTCAATATCTGGAGATGTTAAGCACGAGGAGCGTTAATTAAAGTTATGTCATATAATGTTTTGGATATGATTTCATACTTTTTTAAAATGTTACATTTTAGACCCTGAGGTTTGAAAAATTGCGAATAGACCCCTGGGGTTTGCACTTTTTACGACTTTGGTCCTTCAACTTTTATTGATATACAAAATAAACCTTGGACTTTGGAAAGTGACATAAATGACCCCTGGAGTTATAACTTTAATAAAATGACATTTTTAGCCCTTTTAGTTATAAGTTTCTAAAAATTACGATATATACCCCTTGCATGGATTATAACTACAAAATATGTCCAAATTGCCATGCAACCTTATTTTAACATTTCATTAGACATTTATATGTTATAATAAAGTAAAATATAAAGATTTAACACAACACAAGTTTAATTTAACGATTCGTTAAGCTAGAAAGTAAAATGGGTCAAATTAGGGTTTCAAAACGTAAACGCGCGGGTTTTAAGATCAAATTCCTTCATTAATCAATAAAGTAGTTATTTTAACATTAGTTAAGCATGCTAGGATAGATTATAACAATATTTAACCATTATAACATTTAGTTTTAAGAAAAACACGAAATTAGGGTTTCAGGTGTACGGTTTTGGATCAAAATGGAAAATGAGCATGAATTGGGTTATGAAACTTTAACAAGAGTTTATTTAGGATTATATGAACATTATAAGGGTGTAGTAGCAGGTATGAAGACAATAGAACCTGGGTTTGAGCTTCAAGGATCAAAAATGGTGGAAATGGGTCGTTTCGGGTAGTATTTCCACTCGTACGCCTTGTATCTTCACTCCAAGGCTTCAATTCTTTAGGGATTTGCTTCTTGAACTTCTTTAATGATCCTAGGATCATAAGGGAGCAAAGGATTGCTGCCTATAAGGGTTATAGAGGAGGAGGGTTGGTGCAAATTGGAATGAAGGATACAAGGTGCTATTTATAGTAGTTTGAAAGCATGGGAGCTAAGGAACCCATGTAATCTGATGTTGGACGTGTGGAAGGTCTAGTAGGTGATGTGGGGGATCTATGGTAAGAGTTGGAAGGGCTAGAAACTTAGATTGATTGTTGGCTTGGTTCTTGTGGTGCCGCGGCTTACATGGTGAAAAAGGAGACCATGTGGCCAATTTGGAGCCAAAGGAGATGAGATATTTGTTGTAGCAGCTGCTAAGCCCTTCTATCTTAGGTAGCTGTGCATGGGTTATTTTCATGGGCAGTCCCCCCCCCCCATTAAAAATAGGAAGAATTGCAAGAAAAGGGTCGCGGGTTCGTTTGGGTCCATTAGGGCTCAAATTGCTTTTCTTTGGCTTATATTTCGTGTACATTGCTCAAGTAAGATGGAAACATGTTGTCAAGGTTTGTAATAAGAAGTATTAACAAAATTTAGCAAGTGGTTTGGGTTAAAACGGGTTAAAAATGAATGAAATATGTATCGGGTTCAACTAGGGCTCGTTTTGGGTTTTCTTGACTTTCTTAGCTTATATTTTGCATACTCTTGATTAGGAATGATGGAATACAAATCCTAGGGCTTATATAAAGTATTATCAATGAAGTTTGGTCGTTGGTTTAAGTTATAATGGGTTGAAATTGAGAAAACGGGTCAAAGTTACAATTAGGGCATAATTAGGGTTTTCTGGATTCGTTAAGGTTTTCTAGGCTTTGATTTCTTGCACATTGCCAAGTAAATGATAGATGATGATTTGTAAACTTATTTTATGAGTTTACAATGGCCCTTGGTTGGTTATTTGGGATTAGAATGGTTTAAAACAAGTAAACGGGTTAAATGAACCAATTAGGTACATTTAGGGTTTCTAGGATATGTTTTACGTACAAGTGAAGTAAAATGATGAAGTAATGATGAAATAATGATTGAATAGGATTGATATGATTGTAAAATAAGTTATTACAACTTAATTGAGTGTTGGTTTGGGTTTACAATGGATAAAAGCCAAGAAACATGTCATGGTTTAGAAACTAGCTCGGTTTTAGGGTTTAGGGTTTTGAATTAGGGTTTTGAGTGTAAAAAGATGTATGAAAGCTTATGAATAGAATATTTAGGGTTTAGAGGTATACGATAACGGTTTAAAGCCCGTTTTAGATATAACGTTGCGAATGGTACATTATAGGAATAATGTACTTTGTAATGATGATAGAATGATATTGACTTGACATGTTATGATGTTTGCTTGACATATATGAAGATAGGATTGCCATAGATAGGTTGCGTGAGCTTGTCTACTTTAGTTATGACATACTGAGATATATAAGTAATGTAATAAAGCGAAAAATTTCCCCGTACAATTGTGATAATAGTAAAATAGGTTTTGCATTTGATGAAAATTATTGGGTTGTTATAGTCTCCACCCCTTACATAAATCTCATCCTGAGATTTAATTGAAAGTTATAGTGGTATTATTTAGGGATAGGTACTGGGTATCAATTTAGGTTAATCAAGGTCACAAGTCCCCGTGTGTGATGCATTTATAATTATGTTACGTACCATAATTATAATTACTTCTTTTCACACGTCTACTTATTTTCAATATTATACCTCTTGGTGACAATCAATAGAATTTCTCTAGATTCTGGTAGAATTTGGGTGGATAGAATATGTTGTGCCACTCAGATCGTAAAGAATCGTTATTCATTAACCTTTAAAAGTCAACATCAAATAAGAATGCTATCACAAGTCTTTGTCAAAATTTTCATACCTAGTGGTATTAAAATCATTTGACATTGTATAGATTCTTGTGTGTTTCCTTGTTATTACGTTGCAGAATATAGAAATTTTTTTGAATACGAAGATCATGAAATGAGTGATGTCAAGGAATGATTATGAATTTGTAAGAGTGTTGCTAATCACTTGAGATACAGATTTTTGAAAAATTTTGACCAAAATTTAAAATTTTTTATGACACATACCGACAAAAACCAAGTATTAATAACGTCTCATAGATATGAATTTATATGACTAGCATAAAAACCCTTAGAATTCCACCCTAAAAATGTAAGGTTCGCCTTTAGATCTATAGGAATTAGGGCATCTATTATTGATACCCAAGATAGTTTATGCCTTTAGCTTTCTCGAGTTAAGGAATGTGTAATCATGTGTGTCTATTTCATCGTTACGGATGTGTATATGTGGTTTTGTCGCCTTTTCTGGAGCATTGGCATTGGTATTAAATTATATGAGTGTACAGTAGTATATTAAATTCTAGAACTTGTTTTTGTGATGCATTCCAAGACCGCATAGTAAGTATTAGGATTTTCTAGATAAGAGGCACTAGGATTAACCTATGTTTTAAACCTGTATTTGTTATGATGGTCACACTGATCATGTAACTATCCCACACCCTTGCCATGCACTTATTTTTAATGTTTGATACCCCTAGTACAACCCTCCGAGCCTGTCCTTTTTCATGGTTCTCGTAATTTTCTAGTTAAGCCGGACTATTAATGAAGTGCATTGTCACCCTTAAACCAATCGTTACACCTAAATCGCCTTAGCGTACCTTGTATGTACTCGCTTTTAGTACATTATTGTTTTAACCAAAGTTAATTATTGAGTACACGATTTCTAAGTCCTTATCCTTGCAAATACAGTTTTTGGACGATTAGGATCATGGGAGTTTTAATTTCGCGGGAGGAATGGAAGAAAAAGTTAATAAATCCCCCTTATGTTTGTCAACATGTCTCCATGTTATGTTGGATCCTTTCAATTCGGGTCATAGAATAGTTCTTTGTTTTTTTAAAAAAAAAAATATGAAAAAGTTCAAGTGTTGGGGATGCATCTATAAGCCACCTAGTATGTATTATTGTCATTTTAAAAAAAGAGGGAAAATTAGAAAAGAAAAGAAAAGAGATTGATGTAGAGTTGTGTAGAGTTTGTATATCTTTGTCCGTGTTCTTGGCTTAGCAACCAAATCAACGTGTATTCTTATAAATAATTAGCTAACCCTTTCACCCCAAATTCACCTAAAAGTTACCACCCAAATGTATCCCATCCATTTCCGTTTCCATTTATGTTATCTTACGCCTACACCCCACAACCCTTTAAAAGACCTTTTTGATAGTAATGAATAATGTTTGCGCCTAGCGGTAGATGTTTGATCCTTTACCAAGCCTATGGTAATTTATATGCTATAACAAGTAATGAGTGGTGATTTTCTGTTTCCCCATATGTTATAATTTATTTACACCCGAGTAAAAGAGAGAATCCCAACACTTATGGGTTGGTGCTAGGTTTACTTTTCGGGCTTTGTAATTATGAGGTCTAGAAGGTTGGTGTTTTAAAAATGCCTTTAAAGAGTAGGTTAAATGACCTTAATATCGCTATTGTTTAGGTAGAAAAGCCCATTTGCTTGAGGATAAGCAAATCCCAAGTGTAGGGGTATTTGATGAGGTGTAAATTTATACACTTTTTAAGGGTCATTTAACCTTTTAAATCATGCAAATATGCCTAGATTATGTGCTCTTAATCATTCATTTTCAGGTTTGTAGCATTTAGATGGATTTAAGGAAATTACCGTGACTTGGGCTCATTTGGAGAAGAAACGGACAAGATTACAGACCTACACCAAAATCATGAAGAATTATTCATATAGAGCATAAAGACAGCATAGCAATCATAAAGCGACGCCGTCGTGATCTATCCAGTGACGGCGTTAGAGATCTAGCGACGGCGTCAGGACGTGGCCGACTTAAAGAGGATCTAGAATCATCCACGTGGTGACGGCGTCAGGACTTTAAAGTGACGCCGTCGCAGCGATATCTCTATATATACAAAAATGATTTTAGGGTTTTAAGACTTTGTATAACTTTTGGGAGACAAACCCTAGTCTTTGTAGCAGCTTTTAAGGTCATTTTAGGGCCTCAAAACCCTATTGTAACTACCTTTAATCCATGTTTTAATCAAGTAAGAGTGTTTATCATTAATCATTCAATATGTCTATGTGTTGTTTGATTGATCTATGTTCTTGCTTTATCTTAACAGGCTAGGCTAAACCCTCCTTTGTATTTACTTATGATTGCATGAAAGTCGGATTGTAGATCCTATTACTGTT
>BQNB010071368.1:0-2500 GCA_026074375.1 Tanacetum coccineum | reverse complement strand
TCCAAGTGGAAAATGGTGGGCATGAAACGCTTTGGAACAAGTTACTTCCTAAAAAGTCAACATCTTTGTGTGGAGGGCACTAAAAGGAAGGCTTTCGGTTCGTGTTGAACTTTATAGAAGGGGAATCAATTTGGATTTAGTTCTTTGTCCTAGTTGTAGTAATATCATGGAATCATGTGCTCATAGCTTAGTCACTTGTGACCTTGCTATGAGTGTGTGGGAAAAGGTTTTTAGTTGGTGGAAAGTGGGGATCGATAACGCTTTCTCTATAGATGAGTTCTTCTTATCTTATAGGAATGTTAATATACCCGTTGGTATCTTTAGTTTGTGGCAAGCGGTGATTTGGACAATTGGGTACTTCATTTGGAAAGAAAGGAACGATCGTATGTTCGGTAGAAAAGCCTTAAGTACTAATGGGATCGTGCAAAGTATTCAATTAAAATGTTACGAGTGGATTACGTGAAGATCAAATAAAAATAAAGAGATTGGTTGGCAACAATGGATGTTCGACCCATTAAAGTGTATGATACAATAAGGTTTTTGCTCCTTGTTTGTGTCTCAATTCAGCTCTTGAGTTATGTTCGTCTGCACCTGGTCTGCAAGTTATGTGTTTATGCATTTCTACCTGCAAGTTCGCGTTTTCTGCCTACAAGTCTCCAAAATTGTGCTTCGGTGGTTCAGTGCGAAAGTCTATAAGAGATTTACTGCTTCTCTGGTTGCGTCAACATTATCAGATTCTTCATGAAGTTTTTTGTGCAGCAGTGCTTCTTGCCCGGGTCATCCTGTTTTACTGTTCTGCTGTGTTTTTTTGGATGGACTGGAATTCTGTGGTGGCCTTATCGCATGTTGCTGTGATGTTTTAGGCGCCATATGCTGCTCTATTGGGTCAGTTTAATGGGTAATTGTTACGGTCAAAATTTTTGTACATACAGTTAAGGTTTCTGCACTTTTTGATTTATATGTGATGGTATGTATGTTATGCGGGTCTGTGAGATAAGAGCTTTTGTTTCTTTTAGTATGATTGGTGCATAGAAATTGTTTGTGGGTCTAGTGCTGCAATACCTGGTATCATGTCATGGGCCAGAAGACATTACATGTTTTCACTATCTTCATTGTGGGACATGTTATTGTTTTACTATCTTTTGTGTTGGTAGAAATATTACGATATTTAATCTATACATTTTCTTCATGTTTTGGTGATGACAAACATGTAATTTATAACACATAACGTAAAGTGCTTAATACTCGTGATCACAAATCATCAATGCATTCATTCATACGACAACATATCTTAACGTCTCAAGTCTGCTTCAACGAAGTTTGCACTCGACGTACATCACTTAAGATATGAATAAATAAATGCTTAATGCATTCTATGATCAAAGGAATTTTTATTCAACGTGACATTTTTTATAAAATTTCACAAACATTTTTATAACTTTTACAAAACATTTTTTACATTTAAAAGAAATATTTTATTCAAAATAAATATTTTGAATTCAAAGTTTCTACCTAAAATGGCTAGAAATGTTCCAGAAAACACCTCCCCTGGAAAAGACAAAAAAGGGAGCGTCCAGGCTAGGGGCCCCCTTAAATATAAGGGCGGCCCCCTTAGTGATAAGGGGGCCGACACATGAATTAAGGGGGTCGGCCAGACAAAAACGCTCCCCAGTTTGCCTATAAATACTGGACTGTTCCCCACTGATTTTCTCACCTTTTGCACTCATTCTTTTCTGTCTAAATCAGTTTATACATCACCTACAATCTTTGATCTTAAAGTGTTGTTTTTGGTTTAGTCGGCTAAATATAAATTTAAAACTTGAATCAATAAAATATACACCACACAACGACACATCACATGTCTTACATTCACAATGTATAGATCGAGTCCATGTATTCCAAACTTGTGTAATAGTTAGATCATGGTGATCATGGTGTGTGTAGTTGTTAGATCGTGGTGATCATAAGAAGTATAGTTAGATCAGGGTAATCTTAGTAAGTAGTGTTAGATTGGTGTGATCGTAGTAGCGTCTAGGTGAAGTAAAGTTGTGAATTGTAGTGAAGAAGTTGTGAATCGTAGTGAAGTGAAGTTGTGAAGTGAAGTGAAGTCGTGAAGTGGAGTTAAGCTGTGTGGTGAAGAGAAGTTGTGAATTGTTGTGAAGTAGTGTGGTTAGTTATGATAGATTGGTTCTAGCTAGGATTAGAACTAGCCATTTGGCTTAGTGTCGGAAATCGGTGTAAGCTTAGTTGTGTTTGGTTTTCTCCGCCTAAAGGGAGCGTGCTGACTAGTGAAGTAACTCTCGAGTTGGGTACTTGGGGAGTGGAGTAGGGCGAAGAGGTACTTCGTGACTGAACCACTATAAATCATCGCGTCCAGTTTGCACTTTCTTTTACTTTTCGTTTTACATCTTTATTGACCTTATCGCCTTACATTTATATTTGCATTAGATCTATATGTGTGTTGATTGTTGCTTATATTGTTTGGATAATGATTGTGTCA